>JAJOZX010010215.1:0-144618 GCA_023014485.1 Bathynomus jamesi | reverse complement strand
TAAGTGATGTATGTGACAAAGCAGTGGTTTTGGGGGCCTTCTTCCACTCATTTTTTGGGACTGTAGCAGTTATTGAAGATGAGGAATTTTGCAGGGACATGCAGTCTTCCTTATTTCTTGATTACAATGAAGATTATAACCTGGACTTTACATTGCAGGAATTACAGTTCTCCTTAAGGCAATGTGAACATACAAGAGGTGGTGCAATGGGACTGGATAATATACATAAATATTTTCTTAGTCATCTTCCATTGGAGTACTTGCCATTTCTATTATCAGCATTCAATGATAGCCTGAGCAGTGAGCACAGGGGTCTAGATATCCTTCATCATGGAAACAGGCAATCATGATTCCTATCCTCAAACCACAGAAAAACACTTCAAGTCCATCTTCATATTGTCCCATATGCTTATTATCCTGCTTGGGTAAAGTACTAGAGAGGATGGTCCATCAGTGGTTGCTATAGATTTTTGAAACGTGTCACATTTTTTGAGATTCGCAGTGTTGTTTCTGTAAGAAGAGAAGCATGGTGGATCAACTTCTGAGGTTGGAAACTTTCATACGCCAAGCTCTATGATGGAAAAAATATACTTGTTATATTTTTTGACCTCAGTCTAGCTTTTGATACCATCTCCCATATTGGCCTATTTTATAAGTTAGGCAATTTGTGGATTCATGGTAGATTACTAAGATGGTTGGACAACTTGTCCAACCACACATTTCAGGTACTAATTAATGATGTCTACTCAACACCTTTCCCCTTTAAAAAGGGAGTATCCCAGGGTTCACTTCTTAGTCCATTGTTATTCACTGCATATATCTCTGATATGCCAAGTATTGATCCAGTTCAATCATCAGAGTTTGCTGATGATACAGATGTTGCAAAAAGCAACTGATAAATTTTCATCTTGGTGCAGAACCTGGGGTCTTTCCCTGAATCAAGAAAAATCTAAACTTATGGGGCATTCCAGGAGAGATCACCCAATGCATGTCACCACTCCAACTTGGATTTTGATGAAAATTGACATATGGGGTTCTTCCGGGTGCTGATTTCACTGGTTCAAATAAAAAAGTTCTATGACCCATAGTTTTTGAGATATGGGGCCCCACTTTACCACCTAACTTTAATGGGCAATAACTCCCAAACATCTTGTTGTAGACCTATAAAACTATACATTTTTAGAATCAGCATGAAGAGATCTATTAATACCACATTCAAATATGTAGAACAATAATGAAAAATTCCCCCACCATTAAACTCCCATTAATTGTTAAAAGATACAAACAATAAAAAATGTAGGCATGAAGTTGCAAGATATTTTAAAAATTATTGAAAAAATATGTACAATGTGAAATTTTGACATTTTTACGCCTGCAGACTAAAATAGAGAACTACAAATGATATATTCACATGAATGAAAATAAACAGCAAAAATACAAATTGAACACACATATTACATCAAG
This sequence comes from Bathynomus jamesi, assembly GCA_023014485.1. Lineage (NCBI taxonomy): Eukaryota > Metazoa > Arthropoda > Malacostraca > Isopoda > Cirolanidae > Bathynomus > Bathynomus jamesi. The sequence continues at coordinate 143,154 of JAJOZX010010215.1, read as the reverse complement.
TTGATTCATAATTACATGAGTTTTTTCAACTCATTTTCTGGGAAAACATATTGAATACACATTGTTCCTGGCTTTAAAGTTGGTGTGCTTAATAAACCTAAAATTTTATCTCTTGATATGTGGCATGTATCTCTGATTTGTGGAAAGTAATAGTAAACACTATATCTTGATGGGTGCAAAAAGCTAACCTCAAAGTCATCAAATTCCTCATTATAGGAATGTGCAAATCCCAACCATCTCTGATCATTGTAAGTACAAACTATGTACTCTCCTATTTTTGGATTAAGTTCATCATCATCTTCACCCAGAAAAGCTTTGCTTATAATCCTCACTTCACCAACTTCATCAAGAAAATTCAAATGCTCTTATGTTATTTGCATTAATAGGTACAAATCTGTGGAATTTTTGTGTTCCTGTTAGCCACACACTTTTTTCATAGTTGTCATTTAAAAATTTTTCCATAGCTTCAATTTCTTCAGAATTTATTAAAAAAAGTTTTATGCTGTCACTTATATTGTTTGAGCAAAATTCAAACATGTATTCTGGTGTTAATATTTGATTTGCGAATGTTCTCTGCATACTCGCTCTGGCCACAGATCTTTTCACTGTACCCCAAGTCCCATCACAAGCGCTCTTACCATGGCTTGTGGCAAAGAAATGCCACTCATATTCCAGCCTAAAATCTTCATGTTTACAAATGTTAACAAAGTTGAAATGATTTTTATATTGTCCTGCACATCCATCAGTAAAATAATGTAATTTTTTGATATGAATGGGATTTTCTAATAATAGGTATGAGTGTATTTAAAAAAGTGTAAACCATTGATTGTAGTGTTATGTTTTGTATTTGGAGATAAAAAACAATAACTTGAATGTTTTGTTTCATTAATTTCTGGTTCCTTATAATATAACACAAAGGGATGCACTGTGCATTGGGTATTTTCCCAATGAAAACCTTGGGCTACATTCTGTACTACAAACGAGTAGTTTTCTGAAAAGTCACCAAGAACTACAGCTGTATGGCCATTTAAATTATTCTTCAAGTTTTTTAGAAATGCACTCTAATTCTTTGCTATAAAGTGATGATGTGTCAATTTAGCAATTTTTGTGCTTAATGAATTTATAAAATCATCTACAGATTCTGTTTTTTCAACCATATTGAATTGATCTGTAGTAACCCATTGTTTATATTTTATTTCCTCACATTCGGGATTGTTCTTTGAAAAGTGAGCAAAAAATTCTTAATACCTTGTTCTTTTGGACAGAGATTACATATTTGCATCATGCAATTCCTGTTGTTGATATCACACACTGCTTTCTCCATAAGAGTTGTGTATTCCAACCCTTTGATACCCAAAGCTGAGAATTTTATTTTGGCATTCTGGTGGTATGTACATAACACACACAGAATGGGTACCAGCAGCTTCAGCTAAAACATAATGTCTGGGGACGAAGGCTGGCAAAACTAGAGAAGCCAATTTGGGGACACTCTGGATTATTTTTATAGAGACTAAGAGCTTTCAGATTCATTAACACCAGTCTTTTCTGCACAGATTCTTTATACCCACTTTCATTTCTGATACTCAGGCAGTCTTTTGTACCTGGGCACAAATGACTAATTTCATCTGATTCAAAAAATTTCTGAACAAAATCTTTAGTACCTTTAGTTATTACTTTTCTTTTTGACATGGGTTCAATTTCAGGAATAATTCTGTGTCTTTGTTTTATATTTCTGCTTTTCTTAACTAAATATTCAGTTGTCTGAAATAGATTTATAGTTTTTGATATGGTAAATGGAGATAATGTCAATATTTTGAGTTTCCTCTCATGACTGTCAGTAGAATGGAAAGCTTCCACCAGTTCATTCATGAGCTGAATCATTGACCTGAAACAAATTCATGAATGTATAATAGCTATAAACAAAACATTACATGTGCATATTAAATTTTTTGGATTATAATATTGATTTCATTTTCAAGTGTAAAAAATGAGCATTCTTTGAGATAGTCAAATTAAACCAAAAATTATTTTGTGACCAAATATTATCAAAACCCTGTATCATTTTAGTTTGTGACCAGATGTATTCCAAATGATTTAATGGGCCCTCATTGATCTCCAATCTTTAGGGAGTTGTGCTTCTAGTTTCTACTATCAAAGGTGAATACCTACATTTTGTTTTTATGCTTCAGTTTTAGTTTAGGTATATTCCTACTTAATAATAGCGTATCATTTTAAAATTCATACCATTGAGTTTCATGATCCAACTTTGTAGCTTTTGATGGGCTTAGGATCTCAATTTCTAAACTTGTTTCTAGCTTTCGTTTTAAAGCAGGGGGCCTTATCGTGCAGAAATGTGATCTGATCGACATCCATAACATTGTTTGGGTTTCTTAGAAAAGGAATGACATGCTGGGATAGAATAATATCACGAAAATACTGTCCATCCCAACTCTGACCATTTGGCTTCAGCACCCACATGAGCTTCTTTGCAGTGAACAAAACAAACACACACACTTTTTAATAATTCGCGATAATGTTCATTGTCATCGATTTCATCTGGTGTTGTGGCCCACACTCGATCATTTTGGTAGTTAGGCCGACGTGTTACGTAAACAAAAAATTCATCAGAGACAACTAAATGCATGAAATCATCCACATCCCAATCTTCAAGATAATGAGCAAACCACATTCTGTCATCGATGTTGAGTTTTTCTTGGCTTTGGAAGTTCATGCCAAGGCTTTAAACCTTGCCTATGATGGTACAGTCGAATGATCTCATCACTAACGATCTTCCCTCTCAACACTTCGATCTCTCTAGAAAGTTTAGCACAGCTGTTTTTCTGCTTACGCGTACGCTTTCAATGATGTCCTTTGTTCCCTGAGAGAGTGGCAAATTTGGGCACCCAGATTTGGTTGTATCCATTTCACATTCATCCAAAGTTTTATTTCAATTTCTTTTGATGAAGTCCTCACTTCTTCGCAACTTTTTGGCAACCCATGAACGTGTTATAAAGGTGGCTCCAGCATCACGAGCTTCCCGAAATGTTATTGCTCGTATGCGATCTATCACACATTGCCTCTCCGAATCACCAATTAATTGAGAAGCCATTATATTATCACTTTATCAGCTAGAGTAATTTTAATACCTGCAATAAATAAAGAATTTTATATATTTTTATAATCACAAAAAACTATTTCGATATAAGTAAACATGTAAGCTGCAAATGGGAGGCTAAGGTTTTTTGGAACCCCTTAGAACTTGAGAAACCTCTTCTTTGACATTACTTGATATACTTGGATCATATTCATCGCTTTCTGAAATAACTTTCTCAGAAGACTGATCAGACTCTTCACTTTGTGATGTTGATAGCAACTCTGGTCTCTGGGTCAATAATTTTCTACAGTTGCTACATAGTACGGTATTCCTTTGTAGTTTCCATTTACATCGATCATAAAGTGATTGGCTGATGGTGCTTATATCCTTGTGTATCTTTTTCTTATGTTTTTGTAAAGGATTGTCACAGTATCTAACCATTTTTCATTACTAAAAATACACAATTGTAAATCTCAAAAATAAGATATGATTTGACTCAAAATAAGCACATCTGTAACAAAAATAAGCATAATTAACAAACATTTGAGAGAGAGAGAGTGCGTGAATATGAGTTATACATAGGATGTAAATATATCATTTGTAGTTCTCTATTTTAGTCTGCGTAAAAATGTCAAAATTTCACAATGTACATATTTTTTCAATAATTTTTAAAATATCTTGCACCTTGATACCCACGTCTTTTATTGTTTGTATCTTTTAACAATTAATGGAAGTTTAATAAATGAAATTTTTTTTTTCGATTTCACTGTCTAGGAGGGGGGGGGATTTTCATTATTGCTCTACACATTTGAATGTGGTATTTAATAGATCTCTTCATGCTGATTCTAAAAATGTATAGTTTTATAGGTCTATTGACAAGCTGTATTGGGAGTTATTGCCCATTAAAGTTAGGTGGTAAAGTGGGGCCCATATCTCAAAAACTATGGGTCATAGAACTTTTTATTTGAACCAGTGAAATCAGCACCTGGAAGAACCCATATGTCAATTTTCATCAAAATCCAGGTCGGAGTGGTGACAAATTTTTTAATTTTTGGGTGATTTGTCCTGGAATGCCCCTTATATTCTTTACACATCAAAAGGTTCCAGTGAATCCCATTATCCAAATTAGTAACACCCCATTAGCTATGGTCACATCCTACCAGTTTTTGGAAATGGTCCTTGACAGCCCCAGACTGACTTGGTCTTGTCATATTAACTACTTGTAACATCTTGTACGAAACATCTAAACTCATTAAAATCTGTTGCCTCTCATAGATGGGGTGCAGATCAATCTACACTTCTCACTTTTTACCAATCATTTATCTTAGGAAAAAAAAAAGTATGCTGATGTTGTTTATGATTCAGCCTCTTTCACCTTGAAGAAGAAACTGGAAACATTGCATAATTCTGGCATGCGCCTTATTTTGGGTGCCCACCTATCAACTCCTATTATTGCCCTACAGGGTGAGACTGGTCTCCATGCCCTTCAGTATGGTAGAAATATCTCTACATTGAGGAAGTACTTTAATATTCTGGCTTTCCCCTTTTCCCACCTTACGTCAGTCATTCAAGGTGGATTATCCTTTGATCCTTGCAGTGGACTGGACTGTGGCAAATAAGCCACCTTTCTTCTTTAGAGCTACTGGACTTCTTAATAAGTATCAATTACATTTCAAATTTTTTACAGTTCCAGTATTCCCTTCTTTCCCACCTTGGAGATTGCATCTGGTACCAACCTGTCTCTCTCTCCCATTTTTATATGAACCTCCTGTCCCCAAAGAAGTGATTGTGCAGTGTTTCGCAGCATACTTGGAAGAGAAGTATCCAGATTACTTGTATATTTATACTGATGGATCTAAGATAGATGTGCCTGGGCCATCTTGTTCATCAGCTGTTTTCATTTCAAATCATAAAAGGTGTTTTTCCTGGAAACTATCCCCCAATCATAGTATACAGGCAGCAGAGTTATTTGCCATCCAACAGGCATTGTGTTTTTTGGTATCCAGAAGTAATGCTTGTAATGTCCTAATAATTACACACTCCCAGACCTCTCTTCACCTGATCAACTCACCCACACTCACTACATATCTGGCCCTAACAACTTCTATCCATTCTTTACTGAAGACCCTCTCTGCTTCAGGTATTCTGGTTTCCTTTCAGTGGGTTCTGAGCCATGTTGGAATTACAGGTAATGAGATGGTTGATATACTGGCCAGGGCTGCTCATTCCGTCCCTGCTATAACTTCGCTATATTTCCACCCAGGCGAGGGTTTTACAGTAGCTAAAGTGGCAGTGCAAAATGATTACAAAACCCAATGGGAGAGATTACGGCACTCGACTCTCTATGGAATGTTTAAGCCTTCTTGGGGAACAAGAAATTGGCCTGTACCATCTTCCCACTATAAAGCTTCTATAGTATTTAGATTCCATTCTGGCCATGTAGGCCTTCAGGCTTACTTACACTGGATTGGACTAGCCTTCTCCCCATTGTGTGTCAGTTGTAATTTACCAGAGACACTGTCCCATTTCTTTCTTTTTTGTCCATGTTATACTAGGCAAAGGAAAAAAATTAAGATTCTCTCTTTTGCAATATGGTGTCAGGGATTTTACTTCATCAGTCCTATTAGGTGGGTATAGTTTTTCTCCCCCATTGATAAACCACTATGGACCAAGTATTCAATTTTGTAGTGGCATGTGGATGGTTGAAAGAGTTTTAAATCTTGCATTGTATACAGATTTCCATTCCCACAGGTTTATTAATCAGTTACCTTCTAGTTACTCCATCTGGCTGTTACTGTTGACTTAGTGCTTGGTTCCATTTTTCAGTTCATGCTTAGTAGAACTAACAGGCCTCATGTTCATCCTTTTCTGAGTGTTCTGGAATTGGCCCCAGAACTGAAGAGGGTAATGGTGTGCTTTCTCTCTCTCTCTATCTCATCCCAGTAATAATAGACCCAGCACTTGATGTAGGAACAGTGGAAGTTCTCCCGTGAAACTTGGTGTTTTGGTCTTGGAGGATGTAAATAGCCTTATTGGCTGAGCTCCTCCATATAAAACTTCAATCAATCAACCTAACCAATTGATGTCCACCATTGAAGGTCTGGTTAGGTCAACTGTATGCCCTTGACAATTGGTTAGGTTAAATCGTGTTATTTTCATTAAAACTAATGAAAATACAACTTAACCTAACCAATTGTCAAGGGCATATGGTTGGTAAATACGGTAAAAATTTTTATAGTGGGCGCACAAGGGGCCCATCTGGGTGGCTCCACTGTTAATATAAACAAACCACAAATACAGTTACATGCAAAATTAAGATACAACTGATCTCTGCAACTTGCAGGTTGTCACACATCTATTAGCTGTACATTAACTTTAAATCTTTGGAACCTGTGGATCATTCTTCAATACCACTACCATACTAATTTTAAACAACATATGATTATCTCATCTCAAGATGTTTTACATGGATCTAGAGGATCTTAGTCGCTGCTTGTCTACTACTTACATGTACACAGTACCTTATAGTTTTGCAGACCTGAAGGATCAGGTGGTCTACTTTCTCATATGACTATGTATATAGCTATGTACATATAACCTGAATAATACAAGCTCTACAATTAAGAGAAAAGGAGTAGGTGGGACTGTAAAGACTGTATAGAGTATTTTAATGTACACCTATTCAGGGTCTCCCATTTAAAGGTGTCTATGAGGCAAGTGACCATACTGAGTTTCGTACATCACAGTGCTATGGGGGGCATCGCTCGGCAGAGAAATCTCTTTAAATGGTGGGTGTAAAGACAGAGTATCCCCTAACCCACTGCTGTCCAACTTCTATAAAGCACGGCCAAGATGCTGCCTATAATCATACACTGTTGGTTAATACGACTTAGGAACCCGCTGAATGTTGTTCTCCCTACTAGAAATGACAAAATAGGGAAGAAAATTCAGAAATGAAATTTTGCAAATGTCCATTCCGCTGGCCGCATGTGGCCCACGGGCCACAAGTTGGACAGCGCTGCCCTAACCCAAGATACTGCCTCCCTACATCCTATCACTCTGTGTGGGTGATGAGATTTACCCAAATAAAAAAATGTGTGTGTGTGTGTGTGTGTGTGTATTATGTATATGTATATATGTATGTTATATGTGGGAGGGGTTCACAAACCTCTTCCCCATACCATTACAAGTTCCAGCAAAACGTCATTACCAGTTACCTCTTTAAGTCATTAATTTATCTAGTTTATTCTTAAAAGTCTCCAAAGTGTGGGAACTCTCAACTTCTTCGTCTAAGCTATTCCAGAATTTTACTACTATATTTGAAAAACTATGTTGTACTAATTGTGATTTACATTTTTGCTGAAAAAGCTTAAGGCTATGGCCTCTTGTCCTATCATTGTGATCCTTTGTAAAAAGAGAGTGGAAGTCTATATTATCTAACTCATTTATTATTTTATATATTTCTATCATATCACCTCGTAACCTTCTTCACTTTAGGGACAACATGTTTAGGTGCTCCAATCTCTCTTTGTAACTAAGGTGTCTAAGGCATGGTATCATCCTTGTGGCTCTCTTTTCTACTTTTTCTAGTCTATTTTTGTCTTGCGCTAAATATGGACTACTGAACTGAATGCAATACTCAAGAAGAGGCCTCACATATGAAGTGTAGAGCCTACTTATAATTTCTGGAGATTTATATTCTATATGTTTTTGCATTAGGTTAAATCTAGCATTAGCCTTATTTCTAATTGCAGTACAATGATTTGTGGATTTAAGATCATGATTCACAATGACACTCAAATACAGTGTATATCCTTTTTTTCTTTATTTATCCAGCTTTTATCCATATATTATACTCAAATTCTGGGTTATGACCAACATGCATAACTTTACACTTTTCCACATTAAATTTCATCTCCCATCTATCTGCCCAAGCAACTACTCTATCAATGTCCTTTTGCATTTTCATGGCATCTGTTAAAAAACTTCGATTTTGTCTCAATTTTGTATTATCTGCAAATGTTGAAGCTTTACTAATTAGACCCTTTTCCAAGTCATTAATATAAATAATAAAAAGTAGAGGCCCAAGTACTTACCCCTGTGGGACTCCACTCAGAACAGGGCTCCATGTAGACCTAATCCCATTTAACTGGACACTCTCTGTTCTCTTCCTCCAAGCCATTCTTCAATCCAATTTGCTACTGTCCCTTTTATTCCATGAGCTCTAACTAGCTCATCGTCGCTAAAATTGTTTAGCAGCAGTGGAGGAGTAATGATCTCTTTGCCAATCGATCATCTCGGTGTAGTCAGTAGATTGGAAATTGAGGGTTTGAGGCAGCTCAAAGTTTCTGGTACCTGAAAATCCTGTTCTTGAAAGGATGATTTTCTGAATAGCTTGCTCCCTAATTTCTAGTCTCTTGTCAGTTACCATTGATATGAGTATATTTTCTGGGTGGGCAAAGTAGGCATTATTCTTTAATACTGGTTCTATGATTGATCTATGTTGTTCATCTAAATTTCGAAGCAAGCACATTAAATGCCAAAAGTTATATGCACCATCAGTTGCATTAGGATGAGATTTTTATCCATTTAGCAAATTCTAATCGTGCTTTCACATTCTTCTTTGACAATAAAGGTTTTTTCTTTCTTACTCACTCTAGCAAATATTTTATTATCTGTTAACCTTCTTACTGTATCAGCACTAACTTTTGTTTCTCCTGCTTTAACTAATTCTTTACTCGAGTCATTTGCTGTCATAAATCTATTCTCCAAAGCCAGAAATTTTAGATGCCTTACACCACACTGACAAAACCCTCTTTCTTCCAGTTCGGACTAACTTACAGGTACTTCCTTGGTTTAAAATACATTTCTTATGGTATCTGACTGTACCTTCACTTATCTTCAGCATTTTTGCAATACTTGTATTGGAATAATTACCCATTTTAACAAGAGCAGTCAATTCTCCTAAGTCTTGGCTAGATAACTCGCCTGTCTTCAGGTACATATCCAGGATTTGCTCAAGGGGGGGTGAAGGGAACATTGTAGGTTATACCTACATTTCATCATTCAACTATACTACTACAATGTAACATGCTTAATATCACGTTCTCGGTGTAGGATGAAATAATTGTCTTTTGCATTAGTGCTTTTTAGCATGTTAACAAGTTTTATTATTTTTTGAAAACTTGCGTATGTCATTGTTTTTCCACTGATGTAACAACAATTCACTATTAGAAAAACATGATATTAGCAGTTTCTTTAGTGATATTAAGCAAGGCATTTTCCATGTGTTGAATATCACTCGTACGTAGTTTATCAAATATAGTAATTATCAACTGAGTTATGATCCAAAGCGATGTGATATAAATGGGTTACACTGTGTATGTTTTCAAATACTGTAGTTCATGCTAGCTCAATACAATCAAAGGACAGGTAAACATACAGATTTATTGCAATTGGGATTAATTTTTATTAAATTTGACAGCGAAATCAATATTTATAAGTTATGTAATCCAATGGCCTGGCAAGTTTATATACAGGCCTGGAAATGATTACACACTACAGATGTACATACTCATTGCTCAAGTGTATACAGTCAGGTAGACACAAAACTAGCCCATAAGAGAGTGTTAGATCATTTGACCAATAAATCAACATCCAAAGTAGAACCAGTTGTGACATTATGGACACACTTTTTGATCACAAAACTAGTGCAGAGATTGTTGTGCGATAATGTTTTTGGTTTCTAGTGTTATTCTAGCATGTTCAAATGTCTCACTTTTTTACGAGCAAATCTGTCCAAAACTTCGTCTGCATTGCTTAAACGCAAATTGTCTGATTCTAATGTTGACATAGTTGAGTTTAAGAAATATAAACTGTATGTACATATCATAAGAACACACATTCATTAATACTTCAAGCATAAATAGTATCAATATATGTGATTGTTACACACAGATTACATAATTATGAATTAATCACACATTAAACAAATAGTTCAGATACTCAAAATACATAGTGAATAGATTTAATTTTTCAATAAATGTACATCATTTATATTGATATGAAAATTATGCACAACTATGACTAATTTATTGATAAAACTATCATGCCCATATAATTAGGTCAACCTAAACCTTGATAACCAATTATTACAAAAGCTGGCATATACTTTTAAATTAGTATCTAAATTATTTTGTTTACACTGGTCCCTTGCTGTACGAAAAATTTGCTGTACAAATGACTCAAATAAGGAGCAAATGGTTTGCTCTACGAAATTTAACTCGCTGTGCGAATTTCCTGCCAAATGTCCAGCGCCAATTTTGGCCAATAGGAGCGCAGCGCTGATGATTTCATCCACTAGGAGGCATTCCATTACGTTCTGTTCAGTGTCTGTTGATTATTTTCTACAAGTGGTTGCGCACTCAGTTGTGCTTTGTTAATTAATTGCTAAATGTGGCCGTAATATTATTTTTATTAAAATTAAAAAGGATATCATAAAAAAATCTGAAGATGGGGTATGTTTAAAAGATTTGGTGACTGAATTTGGTTACTCTGCCTCATCCCTAGCCACAATTGCAGACCACGGAAAAGAACTAACAACAGAGGAGCTACAGGAATTAGGGAGGTCAAGTGAGGAGGAGAATGGAGAAGAGGAAATTGATGATGATGCCCATACTGTAACATCACATGAGCTGACAGATCTTTTTAAAGCCTGGGATGTTATTAAAAATGTTGTTAAAAAACATCCAGACATTGAATCAACAGAAATTTTAACCTGCAGGTTTGAAGACACCATCTTCAGTTATTTCCGGAACATGCAGAGAAAGAGAAAAAGACAAACAACACTTGACACCTTTGTTAGTAAACAACCCAGACTCCAAACCCCACAGCTGGAAGGTCCTCCTAACATCATAATGGAAGGAGATCACCTTCCAAGCAGTAACCCCTCTACACCAGCTCCTCCACCACTGCCACTGGCTATTCTTCTATGTTGTGTACATATTTACACACTGTTTACTGCTTAAAAACTCCTTAATTTTTAATACATTTTGGTAAAAATGACCTATTTTGGGGGGCTTGGAATGGATTAGACTATTTCCATTAATTATAGGGTTTGCTCTATGAATTTTCTGCTCTACAAACAACCCTCTGGAATGAATTAGATTCGTAGAGCAAGGGATCACTGTATATAATTTAGTACTAATCTGCACTTGCACAATTATTATAAACACTAAAATTTGCTAATGTATTCGGTGCCAGTATTAAACTGACACCCTGACATAGAGTTACAGCCTCATTGACAACACTGGATGTTTTGCAACACTGTAATAACTCCATATAACCTAGTGTCAAAAACAGTTTATTTTTTTAAAATCAATTGACATAATGTTCTACAGAGGGTGATCAAATTATTAGAGCCACTACATAAAAAAATAGTTTTTCTTGTATAAGTTTATTTCTAATGCTAATTATTTCTTCCTGTTTTGAGACTGTTCATGTTAAAAGTAAGCATTACTAAAAACTCTCTTGTTAACAATTAATAAAAAACAATTCATTACTGGATACACTTTACAGACATCAACTCTTCAAACCTCTCATCAAACCAACTGACTCGCTGAAGTGTTGTATTTGACATGTATTTGAGAAAATGTGGCAAATACAATGATCAAATAAAATACAAATACAAATATGGAAAATTACTATTTTAAAATAAATACAAATACATATTTGACCCCAGCCCTGGTATGTATGATCACAAGGTGATGTGTTATGAGCTAAAAATTAGGTTCTTGCACAGAAGGTCAAGGTCACAAATGGTTATAGGAGGGGACATTGATATTGTTCTAACATAGTTATTATTCTACCACTAAATTTTCATTTCCATGACAGATAACCTGCAACTTATAGGTTCACAGCATAGTGCAGTGAATTATTTTTTAAGTTTGTTTGTTTATTTTTCCAGATGAAGCATGAAGAAAATTTTGATCCTTATGGAGTACCAAAAGAAATTTATCTTCCCACATTACCGGTGATTGGAATGACAGGTAGGTCTGAAGTAGCTTACAATAGTGGTTTATTCTTTCAATATTTAGAGTTTCTGTATCATCATCCATGAAAAATATGACGTCTTCAATTTATTTTAGGCATATTCTTTATTTACATGATGATATAGCTGAATTTTCATGCCCCCCACCAAACAAATTTGGAGGGGCCATACCAGGTTGCATTTATTTGTCTGTTCATCTGTCCATCCTTATCACTTTTGTGTCTGTGCTACAACTTTTAAAGCACTTGGCATAAATTGCTGAAACTCCATACACATATGGATCATTACAAGATATGTCATAAGCAAAAGTCATGTTCTTACATCAAATAGAGGTCAAAGGTCAAATGGAGCTTTATTGTGTCCATGCCATAACCGTTGAACTATAGTGAAAAAAAAAACACTTGATTTCTTATTTTACTTTTCTTTATCACATTTTTTTATCATCACTCTTTCTACTGCTTTACATTTGGTTTGCTGTGTCTTACATATGGTCTTACATATGGGTAGCATGGCCACCATTGAAATTTTGAATGAACAAACTAATGAACAAAACTATTTACTGGTTTTTATTTATGCCGAAACAAGGAACAAGATGGGGAAAGTGAGTGCAGATTTCCCATTATAATTTGATCATAGAGAGAGATCCATTTTAGAAAATTTAGAATCATAATCACATATTAGTAACAAAAACCTAACAGGACCCACCATGCCCAAGGATTCACATTTGGACATTTCAGTCTTTCAGCCTCAGTGCATTTTGAGTGTTGCCAATTAGTATTTTATATTTCAATTTTATTTTATGTATCTTAATTTCATACAAAACATTATTAAATTTCTTATTAAACATTATCATATTCAGTTCTTTATAAAAAACCAGTATGTTGCAAATAGTACTTTATATTTCAAACAACTTCATTTTATATATCTTAATTTCATACAAAACATTATTAAATTTCTTATTAAACATTACTGGTATTACAGTATATTCTTTACTTAAAAAAAAAAAATATGCAACACTTGCCTCACCCCCTTGAAAATAAGTTTTCACTAGGAAAACTTATCTATTTCATTTATTTTCTTTTAACATTTATTTATTTTAAATTTAACAATTTTAAAGAAGTTAGAACAGAAAAAAAAACATTTTAATGACAAATTCCATACATTAGATATTTTGTATCATTTCATAAAAAAAAAAAAAAAAGAATTTATAGTCCCCAAAATGTTTGCATAAAATAACACCTCACACTAATGATCAAATGTACAACCTGTAACAAAGCTGTTACATGAAAAATATAGGATAATTTTCTTGAAATTGGTTACAACAACTTTCAAGTTCATGATCTACTACAGCGATTCATTATCAAAGATCACTTTACATTTGGAAAAAAATTCATAGTTACATAATTACTATCAGGACAACCATAAAAAGAACCAGAAAGTGTTTATAACACACTGACCAGAGCGCACATATTATGACACCAAACAAAACATAAAAAAGAAAACAACTTTGGGCAATAACTGAACCCTTTCACTTATAATTTCATCAAGTGATAATCAGTAGTATACATCAATTTCTGGATGTTGAGATAGCTTTCTGCTGTTTTTGTGGCTGTTGACAGCTGACAGTGGAGTTTTTAAATTTTCAATTGCAGCTCTCCTGTTTACTTTGCTAGACTGCAAGGGGTTGCATCACCATGCAACAGATCAGCACACTTGAGGTTCTGCTCTCCAAAAATAGAAGAGGAGGTGTCATCCAATTCAAAGAGGATCAGAGGATCGAGATATACTGAAAGTGGAACCACATACTGGAATTGGATGGAATTTGTTATTCTAGAAGTTGATGAATAAACTTGCACTCCCATCTCAATTTTTTTTGGTGAGTGCTGCTCCTCTGCTGTATCCAGCTGAAAGGTCCCCTACATGGCATTAATCAAATGATCACTTGGCTGTAGGTGGTTTCACAATGAACCTACTGTGTGCCTGTATAGACAGTGAAGCCTTAAACACTCATTCAAACTCTTGTGGTTTGTTTACCAAGTAGTGAGACACACATTCAGCCAAGCATTGAAACAGTGGGACCAAGACTGTCCAAAAATACCAGTAAACAAAATTTGATTGAAACTGTCCTGCACTGAAGTTGCTGTGTATTTGGTTCCATTTCTCTCTCTCTCATCACATTGGTGATTGATCACCTTATTTGGATCAACTAAATGCAATGGGTGGAATCTGGAATCGACTTAATTACTTCCAAATCAAGCTTCTCAAAATTTTGAAGAAAAATATCTAAAAGTTTACACTGCTACTGATTATTGCTTTTCACATTTAATTTACAAAATTTTCTTGACATTTCACTTGAAAACAATAACCACAATTTGTTCTGGCCAAATTTAATGAAAAATATGGCAAAAATTGTAGAATTTCGCAAACTTTGATCCACACCCTAGCTACCTAAGGTAACTTATGGCAGTTACATCAAGGAAGAGAATAAAAATATATATCATTGACCAATGCAACCAAACAATACTGCACTGTATATAAATATGAATGCACCTATACATAGTAACTGTCATTATAATTTAAAAGGAATATTATTATTCAAACTATTTTCAGAAATAACATTGATACAATTAAATACAAAAGACAAAAATGAAAACAAGAAACTTTATCATCAACTCGCAACAATAGTGAATCAACTTAATAACAGTTGGGGAGTGGATAACATGAGTCCCAAGATGCCACAGAAACATTACTGGCAATCTAAAAATGCTCCATTTCAGGTCAGCAATCAATCTAAAGCTCCAACTTCATGAGTAAACCCAATTAAAGTTTAAAAAGTAACAGTTACCCAAAAATAATAAATAAAATTTAAATATTAATACTGAAAATTAATTTAATACATTAATTCCAACCCACAATGCTAAATTTCACAGGAAGAAACACTTAATTTACAAATACATCTGAGAGACAATGCTCTCCCTCAAAACAAAACTCAGTCTGATTTGAAAATCGCAGTAATTTTTGTTTCCAAGTGAAACTAAATACAAATTTTCATTATTATAAATAAGAAAAATATTATGAACCAAAAATACAGTCCAACCATACTACATAATCAAAAATTTAAATAATTAATTGCATTATGAAGTGAATGTCCACGTTTTGTAAGCAAACCTCTGTATAAATATTCCTAACTGAACTAAACTGCATTACATAATGAAATAATTTTGTAATATTAGAAAAACAATTTCACTATCTATATTCAGAATTAAAATTTTAAGCAGAGACACTGCTTATGACAAAATAAAATTTCAGAATAAAAAAATTTAATGAACCAGCCTATCCATAAACAAAAATATTACCTATGGTATTTGCATTAAAACTCATGAAAACAAGAAAAAAAAGTCAGCTTACCAATAAAATAAAAATGGAAAAAAAAAAATTCAAAGAGCCAAAATGAATTTATCAAAAGAATTTACTAAAACAATTCCTGTATTCTGAATAAACAAGGTAAATTTCTGATAACACAAATTAAGCTTAGTTTAAACTAACAATTTCACAGGTTTATAATATTATACAGGTCTCATACACTATATACATGGCAAACAAAATAAAATCAAATGGTTTGAAAATGAACAAACTCCCTTCCACCCTCATCAATGAGTTTAGTAAATACAATGACTAATACAAGTTTAGGTTTAACCAGCATTGGCAATAACTCGGGGTTACCTGCTGGAAGCATGTCTAGTGGAAGCATGGCTCCTGGGATGAATGTTGTGTCTAGTATGAATACCATGAACACTGTAAATTCTCTGAGCAAACCTCAAGGAATAATGTCATCCATGAATATGAACAATATTGTAGGTCCAATGGGACCACAGATTGGGGATGGTATGCCAAATGGACCTTTAACAGGCATGACTCGAACTATGGTACCCTCATCTCTACGGGGTCAGTCTCCTCAAACATTAGGTCCAGGACCTCAAAGTCTTGGCCCAAGACACCCATTAGGACCAACTCAAATTGGACCTAGACTCCAGGTAAGCCCCCAAATAAATATGGTATCCATTCCAGCGAAGAATAAATCTTTTCATGAGAAGTTGTCATGGGTCTTATTTTTTATAATGGAATGCATGCAAGTCTGACTTCTGCAATTTAGATTTAATTGTTTTTTTGATGAGTTTATTGTGAAATTCACTGCAATATCTTTGAATGAACCAAACTAGTTTTAATTATAATTTATTTTATAGGGTGTTGGAGGAATGAATCAACAACCTTTGTCTGCCAGTTACAATTTCACAAATGTCCAGGGTTCTATTGATGGGCCCCACAGTGGCATTCAGCCTCCTTCTTCTCTTGGTCCCAGTCAGAGACCAATGGGTTTGGGGCTTCCCCCTCGGTACCCTAATCAAGATTTGAATCTTGTATCTAATATGCCTAGAGGGTCTCAGGGTGGAGCCCCAGGTTCTCAGTCATTGCCTGGTGCACCACCCGTGGGTCCCCCTACTAACATGGGAGGACACTCGACAAACACAACAGTACCAAGTTCTGTTGGTCCAACAGGTGCTACAGGTCCAGGTGGACCTCCAGGAGGTTCAGTACCTGGTGGCCCTTCTGGTCCAGGTGGTCCTAGTGGGCCCAGTACTCCTCAGACTGGGCCTGGAGGTCTTGCAAGACCTCCAGGACCAGGAGCTCCTAGTGGATCCCAACCTCAAGGTCAGATGGCAATTCAACAACAGAGGCCAAATGCAGCAGACCCAGAGAAAAGGAAGCTTATACAACAGCAGTTGGTACTGCTACTTCATGCACATAAGTGTCAACGCAGAGAGAATAATGCTAATGGAGAAATAAGACAAGTAAGGTCACACACACACACACACACTATACATATATATATAAATAAATTTTTTACAAGGATGTTTGTGAAATTCATTACTGTAAGTAATGTCTATAGGGCCCTTCTTAAATATTAGGAATAAAAATATATTTTCTATTAAAAATGTTTAAAATGATGAAAGGTAAACAAATCTTTAAAATATGTACGATCATTTCTAAAATAGTTATGAAAGTGTTCAGTACCAACTTGAGGTTGTGCTCAACAGATATCTGATTAGGATAGACTGCCCAATGGGGATGCAATCAGCAAAAAACTTCTGTAGATAACTGATAGGTCAATGCACTATATCTCAAATAATAACTTTATTACTATGTCTCATTCCCACAAACTGTTGTTAATAGTATCCTGGTTGTTTTTATACAGTGTTAAGCATGTCTCCATTGGCCAGTCTACCCTATAAGATACTGAACAGTGTATCTTGGTACATGAAATACTTGCAAGTGTTTATGAAGTTCAGTTTAATATTGAAGGTAATGAATAATGTACACACATTAATATGAATAAGTCTTGAAAGTGGGACAATGGATATCAGTGAAGAGGAATTTTCTTTTTAAATGCATACTATCATAAGCACAAACATATCAAAGAAGTGTAGATTACACAATGATTAAAGCAGTTTTACTAAATATATACGACTACTGTATTTTGTTTTTAATGTAGTAAGAAAGGGGCAAGGGCAAGTGCCGCGAAAATACCCCCCACCCATATAAGAATGAGTCAAAATCAAGTTCTGAGACCCATAATGCCAGTTAATTTTTTTTTTTTAATAAATTTTGAAAAGATTGTGTATTGTGTAAAATGCATGTATGTGTAATGAAGAACAGAGGGAGAAGTGTGTTTGGACTGCTCACAGGGTAGATGAGAGACTGAAAAAGATCAGCTAGAGAGGGTAGTGACAGGAGAAATGGAAATTTGAGCACTACTTGTCTCCTGTCAAATGTCTCCCCCCAGAGTACTTCCCTGTTGGTGTCTACAATATACTCATATACACACACACACACACACACACACCTTTCAACCTTTTAAAGGTTCTGCGTGATGATTCCTCATTTCACAAAGGTCAAGCTTGTCACTCCTCTTGAGTTGGTTTCTTGTAGGGATGTACCAATATATTGGTATCAGCTGATATTTCAAAAGTATGATTTTTCCAAAATTATGAATATAAGACTATTCAGATGAAATTTCCAATATTTTATGGTTTTCTCTCTCCGCATAACTTGTAATTTTTTCACAAGGGTTAAGTTCTCATGTAAAAATAGGTATAAAGACTAGAAAACCAAAAAACTATCTTGTAGTCATAGCTCACAATATTAACCCAGCTAGCTGGTTAAAAATACATTTACTAAGCCCAACATAGGCCTGCAGTCCAATTGTATAACAAACAAAACTATGACATCTAATGCAGTGTTGCCATCTTCAATGAAAAGGATTATTGCTTTATTGCCAAATTTTCAACACACAAAATAAATTATGAATATTATAAAAATATGACAAACTAACAAACCCTAGCTGCATATCAGTATCAGTTATCGGCCGATACTGTTTTTAATTATCGATATTGGTACATCCCTAATATATACCCTGGGTGGCCTAGTGGTTAAGATGCTGGGTCACTGGTGGGGTGTGGTTCAGATTCCACATTAAACTGTAGGTGGAGTGAAAAGCTTGACCTGCGTCAGAATGGACACTTTGGGCAGAAGCTAACCAAAGGTTATATAATATAATTTTATTATTTTCTCATTTTCTCATTTTCTCATTTTTTATAAGTAAATACAAGTAAGAACTGTAAAAAATGTAAAATGCTTTATCAGTAGGCCTACTCCTGTTGGATTGACAAGTAAACTCAGTGTGTTCTGGGTCACCACCAACCACCCCGACCCCCACACAGCCTCCTGCATTTCATACATTACAGTATTTTGCACAAAACTCCTATAAAGTAAAATTTAATTTTATATGTCTCTCATCTCTGTAATTCTTTAGTTTTTCTCCCCTCATCTCCTTATTCTGGCTACATTATTCCCATATGTACATCCCTACCTCCATTCACCCCCACCTTCCATTTCCTTCTCACCCTTCTACTGCTTCTCTTCCTTGCCTCATATATTTTATACATTATTCTGCACAAAATCTTACACACACACACCACACACACACACACACACACACACACACACATTGTGCTGATAAGAAAACTGTTAGTGTGCTGCATCACCACCCACTCATACCATTTAAAATTTAGTTTATAAAATGTTTTATTGGTATGTACATTGGTTCATAGTTGACAAAACAAAGCAAAACATGAATTGATACCAGGGGTGGGTGCAGGCTTCCCTGGATGACTCCAGATGGGCCGGATCTTGACACATTTGGGTGGCACCCTGCCCTGGAAGTGCTATAACACAGATGTGTGAATCCTGGATGTGTGAGGAGTTTCTGTATACTGTATACATATATATAATATCCATGGATAGGCTTACATGTTGCATTGCAGCCTGCAGCTGAAACGAGTGAGACCCATGCTTTAAACTGGTGGTTCTTAACCCCTAGGTCATTAAACTGTCATTTAACATTTATTTATGTTATCCCTCATCATTTTACCATTAATTATTTATTTTATTATCTATTACAAGTAAATTGTTTGAAGGCATTGGTTGCTGAGTTAGCCCCACAACCAGAATTTGGGTTGCAGCTTAAAAAGGTTAAGAATCACTGCCTTAAATTTTATAATTATTTCTGCTTTAATAACTTTAATTTCTCTCTTTCAATACCACAATAAAGTGTATTTTAAAATTAATTAAAATATGGATTTATTATTAAAATTTTTGCCATTAAAAGTGTTGGTACCATTTCTCTAGGGAAAGTCGCTCATCATTTTAGTATTTCAAGAATGTCAATATAAATTGTTTTGCCAAGTAATTTTCTTAATTACTTGGTATTATATTTCAAGATTAACCCCATATAAAAATAACAGTAGACATAATATACAGGGTGTTTATGAAGTCCCTATCTATTTCAGTGAAAACGTAGCAAAAAGTGTAAAATTCAATATCAATATAATAGAAGGCAGACATTTAATGAATACTTAAGCATATGATTCTACATGAGCACCATCAGTATCTCTCCAGAGTTTGAATCTGTCAGCAGCATTGCAGAACACATTTTGGAGCATGATGGGGGTTATTTTTGTAACTGCTGTTACGATAAGAGCACGTAAATGTCCCAGCTTCATTGAGATGGCATTTTAAACACTGCTGTCTTTCAACAAGATGGGGGCACCTTGTCATTATGCAGGGAGTACCTAAATGAATGATTTCCAAATTGGTGGATCAGACATGGAGGTAACAGGCCCTGGGTGGCTCAATCTCCTGACCTAGTGCCCTTGGATTTCTTTGCATGGGGCTTTTTCAAATCAAACATCTATCAAATGAGGGTTATAGATCTGCAAGATTTACATGCTCATATCATAACAGGGGTTGTTTTTGTAACTGCTGTCATGCTCCAAAATGTGTTCCACCATGCTGCTGACAGATTTGAACTCTGTAGAGATACTGATGGTGCTCATGTAGAATCGTATGCTTAAGTATTCATTAAATATATGCCTTCTATTATAATGTTATTGAATTTTACATTTATTGCTACATTTTCACTGAAATAGATAGGGACTTTATAAGCACCCTGTATAGTATGAATATATTTGGAAGGGAAAGAATTTAATTTAATACAGTACTTATTAATATTTGCTAATATGAAGGCTTAAATTGACAAAGCTTATGTTTGTCTACAGTTGAAGAAGTCATAACTTTTTATTTACTTGTAAGGTGGTGATTGTTAATGTATAACTACATTCATATTTGTCAAGTCAAATGGAGTTCTCACGAGTCTCATGGATTTTGAGAAAAAAAATTAACATGGCCAGACATGGGGCTTCAGCTTTGAGAATTTGAAAATGGCCAGCTTTGGCTTTGGCTTTGGCTTTGACTTTGACTTTGACTTTGACTTTGAGACTTGGTTATTTGTATACTGTAGTTTGAGGGATTTTATTTTTTATTATGAGTAATAGTAATAACCAAAAATAGTTAACCTATACTGTACTAATTTAGAATAGGTTAACTATAGAACTTGTCTTCCAGTCCTGGCTCTATAAGATTCAGCTTTGGTTTCAGCTTCCTGACTTTCTAAATGGTCAGCTTTGTCTTCAGCCCCATGTCTGATCATGTCCATGTAATAGTATCTCATGGAAATTGTAATTCATAGTTACAATAAAGAATATCAATATTTTTAATTTGCATTTATTACAAACATTCTTCATTCTGATGAGTAACACACACAGTCTGACCCCACAAATCTGGGATTCTATAATCTGGGCTCTCGCTATTCTGGGATTGGTTTCTGGACTGGGAAAGATTATAAAAAAAATTTAAAATATACTAAATATCAAGATATATTAAACAAAAGTGGTGTGAAAACATTTATAATTTTTCATTTTAAACATTTTTTTAAAGTTTTATAACAGTATAGTACATATTTAATATTATATACAGTTTACTGTACGTAATATTAAATACATACTGTATTGGAGAGAGTGAACAATAAATAGTTTGAGAGAATGTGAATGAAAATAGTATAGTGTGCTAGTAAGAAAAAATGGTCTGTTTAAAGTGTTTCGTTCTTGTCATATCTTTACATTTGATACACACTATCATGTCACCAATCACAGTGAAATATGTAGGCCACATGGTGTCATTGTATGTAAAGATATAACACAAGAATGAAGGACTTTAAACAGACCATTTCAGGTATACAGCATAGTATTTCAATGTTTTCAGGGACAATTTGGGTCAAAATGAGTCTTCCTTGATAAATCATAAATCACAGAGGCCTATTCTGTTAATCCATGAATTTGGGTAATCTGGGTAGGTCACCATGCTCTCTTATCCCAGATTTGTGGGGTCAGACTATATATACAGGGCGTCCCAAAAAAATGTATACACACTTTAACAGCTGATAGCTCAATTGATGTTTCTTTTTTCCAAGTTAAACCCATTAGAATTAATAATGGCAGTCAGACTAAGCTTTGAACAAAGGAAATTCATTCTAAAATGCTACTGGAAGTGTGAAAACGCAGTTGAAGTGCAAAGACAGTTTAGGAGGGAGTTTCAAACAGATCCACCAACGCGACTTACCATCACTCGAATTAGAGATAAGTTTGAAGCTGATGGAACTGTTCAGAATGTCCACAAGAAGCGTTCCGGAAGACCACGGACATCGACAAGCCCCACAAAGCAAGAAAGTACTGGAAACGTATCACCAAAGTCCAAGAAAATCTGTGCGGCAAGCGAGTCGTGAGGTAGGAATTTCAGAATCGTCTGTCCAACGCATTTTGAAGCGCTGTCAATGGAAAAGTTACATTCCAAGATTAGTCCATGCTATTAATGAAGATGATCCGGACCGAAGAGTGGAGTATTGCGAGTGGTACTTGGCACGATGTGGATGTGGATTGGACGAAGGGGTTTCGTAGAATACCCTCCGCGTTCACCAGACCTCACACCACTAGACTTTTTTTTATGGGGATACTTAGACAAAGTCTACGCTATAAAACCTGCAACAGTCGCTGAATTGAGAGCAGCCATTGAACGAGAATGCACACAAATACCAAATGAAATGTTTCGTGATGTTTGCGATTCCATTGCTTCGCGTTATCAGCAGTGCCTGGACCAGAACGGACGTCAGTTTGAAAACAGGCGTTGACAAAACAATTAAATAATGTCTGTAGATTCTATTACATTTTGAAAATGAAATGTATTTTAATAAACACTGCCTTTATAAGTATTTAAAGTGTGTATACATTTTTTTGGGATGCCCTGTATATATATATATATATATATATATATATATATATATATATATATATATGCTGCAAACCCACAAGGAAAAAGAAAAACAATTCCAAGGACTTTGGTGTATTCAGAGCTACACCTCATCAGGGAATGAAGAGAGAAGGCAAGATGCCCATAAATTATACAAAGTAGCGGAAACCAAAACAATTAGCACAAACTTAACAAGAGTTAATGAGAGGCAAAAGGAATTTTAACAAGATATTGTCAGATTTATACATTCCCGCACTGTTATTGAAATTGTTTTTAAAATGAATAAATGCACATTCAAGAATATTTCTTTCTATTATATCTGTTTTCAACAAGCGCTTTGGAACTATCCCACTTGATGCTATGATTACATCTATACATATGGTTAAACAAAGCATTGGAATTATTAGCTGTTCTACATGCATATTTATGCTGTTTTACCCTAATATCTAACATTTTACCCATTTGGCCTATATATACTGAGTTACCTTGTGTACATCCAGTTGAATACATACAACCAACAACATTTTCTGGGCTATTCTTTATTAGGCGTGATTTAACAGTATTGTTATACTTAAAGACTACATTGATGCCAATTGCTTTAAGTAAAGTTGGAAGATTTTGAAAATTAACTTGGTAAGGTAGGCTAAGGATATTTTTATGCTTGAATTCCTTTACAGTTACATTATTATTATAATACCTATTCTTAGCTTTCCTAAGACAGTTATCTGAAAATGAAATAGGATAACATAATTTAGTACCAATATTCATGATATTGCATAACTCGGAATCTAAAAATTCAGGACTGACAACTCTCAATGCTCTAAGAAATATACCAGAGAAAATAGAGGATTTAATCGAGGGATGATGGTCAGAATAAAAATGCACATAAGAGTTATTATTAGTAGGCTTGCGATAAACTTCAAATTTGAACTGATTAGAGCATCTCCAAATTTTTAGATCCAGAAAAGATAGGCTTCCATCATTTTCTTTTTCAACTGTGAATTTAATAGATGGGACTAAATTTTTGAGCCTACCAAGAAATACATCAACATCTAAATTATTAGGCCAAAGGCATAAAATATCATGTATATACCTGTACCAAACCAGGTTAAAATTAACAATTGAAGGCAAAAATTCTTTCAAAAAATGCCATATACAAGTTAGCTAATTAATACAGGTGAAATGGGATTTCCCATTGCCAATCCAAACGACATAGCATAAAACTTATTTTCAAACTGAAATTTACAATCTTTAACACAAAGCTTAATTAACTCAATAAGTGTGTTGTGTTGAAGAGGGAAAGAATATTCAGAGATCTTATCTTTTAAAAAATCAAGTAGGTCATCAACAGGGACTTTTGTGAATAATGAGCATACATCAAAGCTTACCAATTTGAAATTAGGGTCATTAGGGAACTTCAGTTTGTCAATAAGATCCATGCTGTTGCAATTTACAATATGTGACTTAGAAATAGAACCAACTAACAGCGTTAATGAACTAACTAACCATTTAGATAGCTTATAGGTTACGGAGCCTACTGAGCTAACAATAGGCCTCATGGGATTATTAACTTTGTTTTATTTACTAAGCCATACAGATATGGTAGTGATGGATTGATACTAAGAAACTGCTGCGAAAGCCCATTATAGTTATTTTTTAATATTTCTCTTAATTTTCTGTTAAACATTTTATTAACATCCTCCACTGGGTCTCTATTTAGAGGTTTGTACATGCCACGATCACTCAATAATGTATTCATCTTTTCAACATAACTGTTTTTGTCCATGATGACGATCAAATTAGATTTGTCTGCTTTGGTAATATGTAATGAATCATTATTTTTTAGTGTTTTTAGGGGTTTTTCAAACCTCAAAGCATAATTTGATTCATACCTCGTATTAAAAGCACTATACACACAACCTTTGGCTAAAGTCACGTCAATTTCGGATATATTACTATGTTTTTCAAAATTAATAAAAGACTTAGCAATCGGTAAACTGCTGGGCTTTTTTGGGACTGAGAAACCTAACGCACATTTCATATTGAAGTCTAGCTCATGGGACAACAAGTTAACAATATTACTAAAATCACTTTTTTTTAGTCCAGTAACTATTACAAATTAAATCCTCCAGTCTATTGTTTAATTTTCTGTTCTGAGTTCTGCATCTTCTAAGTTGGTTGTTGTAAATAGTGTCCAAAAGTGTACTTCTCCACACATGAGGAATGGTGGAAAAAAAAATATTTTTTCTTACTTCGGACTCTTGGAAGGCATTCTTCACTTCGATGCAGGCTATACTAATATGTTTCTTTAAAATAATTATTTCCGTGTCACCAAATGGTGTATTGTCCAACATATGGTATCATCTTCCAAGCAGGTATTTTGGGATGACTTTTTCACTTTAACACTTCCTAAGGAAATTGAATTGGTTCTTAATAGAATGTGCATGAGCAATAGCAGAATGGTAACTTCTAAAAATCGATCGGAGAGAAGGGAATATGGTTGTAAAAAGAGCAACAGTGAAGAGGACATGCATGGGCTCCATTAATATGGGATGAATTTCACAATTAAACACGTGAAATGAATGAATGCTGCAAACCCACAAGGAAAAAGAAAAGTGATTCCAAGGCCTTTTGTGTGTTCTTGCCTTTTCTCTTCATTCCCTGATGAGGTGTAACTGAATACATGAAAGGCCTTGGAATCATTTTTCTTTTTCCTTGTGGATTTGCAGCATTCATTCATTTCACGTGTTTAATTGTGAAATTCATCACATAAAATGGAGCCCTGTTGATGACCTACTTGATTTTTTAAAAGATAAGATCTCTGAATATTCTTTCCCTCTTCAACACAACACACTTATTGAGTTAATTAAGCTTTGTGTTAAAGATTGTAAATTTCAGTTTGAAAATAAGTTTTATGCTATGTCGTTTGGATTGGCGATGGGAAATCCTATTTCACCTGTATTAATTAGCTAACTTGTATATGGAATTTTTTGAAAGAATTTTTGCCTTCGATTGTTAATTTTAACCTGGTTTGGTACAGGTATATACATGATATTTTATGCCTTTGGCCTAATAATTTGGATGTTGATGTATTTCTTGGTAGGCTCAAAAATTTAGTCCCATCTATTAAATTCACAGTTGAAAAAGAAAATGATGGAAACCTATCTTTTCTGGATCTAAAAATTTGGAGATGCTCTAATCAGTTTAAATTTGAAGTTTATCGCAAGCCCACTAATAATAGCTCTTATGTGCATTTTTATTCTGACCATCATCCCTCGATTAAATCCTCTATTTTCTCTGGTATGTTTCTTAGAGCATTGAGAGTTGTCAGTCCTGAATTTTAGATTCCGAGTTATGCAATATCATGAAAATTGGTACTAAATTATGTTATCCTATTTCATTTTTAGATAACTGTCTTAAGAAAGCCAAGAATAGGTATTATAATAATGTAACTGTAAAGGAATTTGAGCGTAAAAATATCCTTAGCCTACCTTACCATGTTAATTTTCAATATCTCCCAACTTTACTTAAAGCAATTGGCATCAATGTAGTCTTCAAGTATAATAATACTGTTAAATCATGCCTAATAAAGAATAGCCTGGAAAATGTTGTTGGTTGTGTGTATTTGATTGGATGTACACAAGGTAACTCAGTGTATATAGGCCAAATGGGTAGAACATTAGATATTAGGGTAAAATAGCATAAATATGTGTGTAGAACAGCTAATAATTCCAATGCTTTGTTTAACCATATGTATAGATGTAATCATAGCATCAAGTGGGATAGTTCTAAAGTGCTTGTTGTAAACAGATATATAATAGAAAGAAATATTCTAGAATGTGCATTTATTCATTTTAAAAACAATTTCAATAACAGTGCGGGAATGTATAAAATTGACAATATCTTGTTAAAATTCCTTTTGCCTCTCATTAACTCTTGTTAAGTATGTGCTAACTGCTTTGGTTTCTGCTACATTGTACAGGGTGTCCGAGAATTATCTGTACAATTTTTGGCTGTTATTAAAAGTCAACCATGAAGTGTAGAAATTCCAGTGTTGTCCCATTTTACAGAGAATCTCATTAAGTTTTTTCTGATACCAAGTTTTGACAAGTTTTTTAGAAATTCCAGTGTGTCCGAAAATTATCTGTACAATTTCATTTTTTAATAAAATTCTTGATAACACACGTAAAATTCTTAAACAAGATTATTTAGAATCTGTATTTTCAAAAGTTTCTTTTATTAAAGTAACGTTGTTACAAACATTCAATATGTGCACCATTAGTGATTCGCAAAACATCCAATCGATACTCCAAATGTTGCCATGTACGCTGCAGCATATCCACATCAATTCACTCAATAGCAGCTGTGATTCTTGCTTTTAAATCATCAATGTCTGTCACCCACGTACATTTCTAAAAAACTTGTCAAAACTTGGTATCAGAAAAAACTTAATGAGATTCTCTGTAAAATGGGACAACACTGGAATTTCTACACTTCATGGTTGACTTTTAATAACAGCCAAAAATTGTACAGATAATTCTCGGACACCCTGTATATATTTATGGGCATCTTGCCTTCTCTCTTCATTCCGTGACGAGGTGTAGCTCTGAATACACGAAAGGCCTTGGAATCATTTTTCTCTTTCCTTGTGGGTTTGCAGCATTCATTCATTTCACATGTTTAATTGTGAAATTCATCATATATATATATAAAATCCAGAAATATACAATACAGTGGGCCCTCATTGTTCATGAGGCTCTCTGTTCATAATTTTGCAAATTCATGATGACCTATTTTACTATCATGTTTTGATAAATTCGTGATTGACTCCACAAATTTGTGATTTTGTCACTTGGTGTCTGCAATGCTGCCCATGCAGATTGACACAGGCTCAGTCACACTGTGTCTTTCACTGAGTGAAGTTGTCATTTTGTGCTCTTCAATGCCAGTGTACTATATTTAGTGTGTTATTTAGTTGCTTACAATAGTTCATGCATAAACAATGATTTATTTATAGGCTGACCATATTTCCTTGAGATAAAAACGGGACATTGGGATGGCAAAAAAGGGACGGGGGTTATGTAATATTCTGTATTCATGAAAAAGTAAGTACATAAACATATTGAGCTTACAATTATTCTTCAGTGACAGAACCCATACAAAAACCCATACAAAACGGTACGTATGGTCAGCCTATTTATTTATCAAAACATACCATTTAAAATCAAGAAGATATCAAAGAAATTATATAAAAATATTAAAGAACATTCTCTTCGTCGTCGTCAATGTTCAAAATTCGCTTGTGTTAATGCACTCATTGTAGACTCGTGGGAAGTAGAAGTGGTTGATTTTTTCTTAAGAAATGAGTCAAGAGTTGTTTTGAAGACATCTTTTACTTTTCTCTGTAAGTTTCTTGATAACAAGCATAAGCATTTGTAAAATTTGCAGAAACTTTTGCTTTGCTGCGCCTGAATGAACGAACGAACACACACACGGTATGCATATACACTGTGTATTTGAATGTTTCGAAGGTATTTTGGGCAGTAAATGTTTATATTATTGACCTTATTATTATTGAAAAAAAACTCGTAAACCCAGTGATTCGAAATTGGGAGTTCGTAAAGCAAGGTATTACTGTATTGCTTTACATAAGTGTTTGTAATAATATTGCTTTATATTACATAGAGTAAAAAGTTTTATTTATGTAAAATATCATTGTTTATATAATATTACAGTAATGTTATTGGTTTTTATTAGTGTTTCACGCAAATCATTTTATTAAAATAAAACCTTTTTGCCATTTTAAGCATATTTTACACTGCCATCCTTGAGCTTTTGGAACCAATTAGCCATTTTACATTGAAAATGGATCTCATTGTTCATGATTTAGTAATTCGTGACATTTTTCTCAGCCCCAATTAATCACAAACAATGAGGCGGCCACTGTATTTGTGTACCTCACAGAAATATTAAACTAAACAGACTAAATTTGCTCATAAAAACTGCAAAAGTGGACCATTATTCTAAAATTACTGACCAAAAATCTAATTTTAAAGGATTTAGTTAATGCCAAAAAAAAAAGACATCTCAGTCTTCATTATTACAGTATGGAGTTTCCAAAAGTGATCTCAAAGATATGGCTAATTTAGTAAACAATTTCTTTTCAAAAATAGGAAGCAACATGGCAGTAGCCATTCCAGAATTAGATGGTTACTACCAACAATATATATGCCACAACCCACACCAAATACATTCTTCGTTGAACCCAATTCTGCCAAATGAAATCTCAACCACATTGAGAAACTTAAAAATAAAAGCACAGCTATCAGTTCAATTCTGGTAAAAATATATAAACTAATATCAAATATAGCAACTCCACTCACAAGACTTATGAATGAATCAATAGTACAAGGTGTATTCCCTGATTACCTGATGGTAACCAGGGTTTGGGTTTGTCCAGTATTCAAATGAGGTAGCTCTGATTTTTCATCCATTTACAAGCCAATCTCCATTTTACCAACTTTAAGTATTTGAAAAAATCATATAGAAGAGACTAATCAAATTCATAGCTAAATATGTCATCCTAGCAAAATTGTAGTTTGGATTTAGAGGCCACACCACAGAAGATGCTATCAATATACCATTAGAAAATATCTATAAAAATCCCAACTATAAAAAACATAATCTTAGTTTTCCTTGACCTGTCAAAAGCCTTTGTTACACTCGCATGATATCTTATTAGGTAAATTAAACACATATGGCATAAGGGGAAATATACTAAATTGGTTTAAGTTCTATCTCTCCAATTGTCACCAGTATATTAATGTAAATGACATTTCATCAGAATATGCTGTATTTGGAAAGGTGGGGGTTCCACAAGGCTCAATCCTTGGACTGTTACTTTCCTTAATGCATGTAAATGATTTTTATTGATTAACATTATTAAATTTTATTCAGTATGCAGACAATACAAGATCCGTTCTACACACCACGATATCAACACTCTAATGAATGAACTGAACAGACATGTCTGTAAATGGATGTGTGCAAATAAACTTTTACTGAACTTTACAAAATCATCATGTATAATTGTAACAAAAAAAATAAAAAATAAAATCATGCACACTATTAATAATTGGAAACACTCCTCTCACAAAAGTAAATGAAGTTAAAGTTCTTGGTATCAAGTTACATGACAAATTAAATTTCAAGTCACACACATACGTCAAATAAAAAGTATCTAGATTTCTTTACAAAATATTCAAACTTAAAAAAAAATTCCCCAAAATGCTCTTCTCATATTATTACTCATTTATTCATCCACACTAATCAATATGGAATTACAGCAGCATAGGGTAGTACAAAGAATTGTATGATACCTGCTAGTAGTAGTAATCCATAAAAAAAATGTTTACAAGCTCTCTCAATCATTGGTAACAAACAATCTCATACTTCTCCAATATTCAGAGATTTAAATATTCTAACACTAAATAACTTTTATAAACTTACTGTCAGTATTAGTATGTACAAAGTTGCTAGTAATATAAACTATACTTTGCCCATTCACAGGATGATTATCCCCCATCAGACCAACCATAATCGTAATATAAGGCTTGCTGTTAATTTCTTGCATAAACCAAATTATTCAATGCAAATTGCTGGAAATGCTCTCCTACAAAGGGGCAGATATTTAGAATGCTATACGTATAAGTGTCAGACAAGCGCCATCATTAATTTCATTTCACAAATCTAAAGAAACATTTTATTAACTCCTATTCATGTATGCAAGTATATATGTTAAGGAAATCTGTGGAACTAGGGATTTCGTGGAAGGTTAAGTAGTGATATTTTTGTTTGTGGTTAAGTCATGATATTTTCATTCAAACCATCATCAAGGGTGTACAGTTGACCTAACTGGGCATTCAATAATTTTCCCAAAGGTTTAATGAAAATATGATTACTTCATCTTATGAAATTCCTGAATATTTTAAGGGTTTTATGAAATCCCTTGTTACACAGATTTCCTGTAACATATACAGTATGTTGCAACTTATAAATACAGGGTGTAAGGTAATGCAAGTGGAGATAAATCCAATTTGAATTATATTAATGCGAGTGAACATGGACAAGTAATCTTTATTACATGTACTCTATAACAACCATATATTTGATTGTAAAGTTTATAGCTGGTGTTGAAACTAACCACTTCAAATCACATTTGTCTCTTCACTTGTGTTACTTTATACACACACCCTTTATTACCATACTGAACAAAGAAAATTGCCTATTATATAGGCAAAATTCACAATAATAAATTGGATATGGTCATAAGATACATAAATTACATGTTGAAAGTTCATATTATATTACACCATATTTATAATGTGCCTCATTTATCTGCATTTTTATAACTTTTAGATTGTATCATCATTTCTAATTTGTAATAATAGAAATTAATTAATTATTGATATTTCAACATGTTCTGTTTACTGTATTATTTACCATGCTTTCTTTTCTGTTATTATACCATATTGTTTCCCCCCTTCTTTTTCTATTATTTTGAAGATTATCTCAATTTTCATTTGTAATGACAGAATTAACTAAATGCAACTTTACTTTATTTTCCACTAATTCTATTTATATTTCTTATTTTCCTTTGTAAAAATTGAAATTAATCTCAAAACGTTTTGCTATAAAAGCTGTCACGCTTCCCTATTGCATATTCAGATAAGGATGCTATAATTAACTACAGTACTTGACACTAAAAATACAAAATTAACCATTAATGTCAACATTGTATAGACCTATACAGATGTGATGTATATCTTATGTAATGTGTTCGTTCAGCTTTTATAGCTAGTTACCTATTATTGCCTTTGTTTAGTCTTAAATTCATGCAGTTTCAGTGGTAGTGTATCCCTTTTTATTTTTCAATGTATTTGACATGATTTTGACATACTTCTATTTGTTTATACTTTTTTTTAGTGTGTCCTTCCACATTGTCAGACAATGAAGAATGTCCTGAATCATATGACAACTTGTCAAGATGGGAAATCTTGCCAAATTCCTCATTGTGCATCATCAAGGCAAATAATTTCTCATTGGAAAAATTGTTGTCGACAAGATTGCCCTGTTTGTGAACCTTTAAAGCAAGCAGAAAAAATAAAGCAGGCTCCCACAAGTTCTAGCAGTGGAGTGCCCAATCAAGTTGCCCCAGTATCACAGCCAGGACCCAGTCCAAGTGTAGGTGGAGTAACCCAGGACCCAATCAGGGACCTTCTTCCACAGGATTAGTTGCTCCTGGTCAGTTGTCATCAGGGTCTCAGATACCTTCTCAAGGTGGGGGAGTCCCTGTTCCTAACCAAGTAAGCATAGGCAATACAACAATATCCTCAGCCTCCACCTTAACAGACACTATGATTAGAGGGGTGAGACCCCAAACAGGAACAGGAATTCCTTTGGGAAGTCCAGTTGCTACAGGTGCTACTCACCGGGGTCCAAGCGGAGTAATTGGACAGGTGATACGATCAAAAGGACCAGAAGGAGTAATTCTTGGGACATCCAACATAGGTATCACACAACCTTCTAACCCTGGACCAAGGCTGGGAATCTCTCAAGCACCATTCCTAAACAAACCTCTGAATGTTACTATGAATCAGTCTAATTCAGTTGTAAGTTTGTATTTTTTATTTGTTTTTATATTGCACAGATAAATTTAAGATCATTGTGTTGAAGCTGCTTTTTTGTGAATATATCTGAATGGTCATCATGGATTAACTTGAATAATCAAACTTATTAGACTAAGATCCATAACTTCTGTAAATTAAAAAAATCATAAGTCGTCCATGAGTTCAGTCTTATTGGGAAAATGAATTTTTTTTTACATTTATAGCTAATACCTGTAGCTACCACATTTGTTTCAAAATTGCTTAGCTATATTCCTTATTCAATCTTAGTTAGACCATTACTACAAAATTTCATCTACAAAAGCTAAATGAAAGGTTTATAAAGAAAGCTTCTATTAATCTACCAGTCTGAAATGTTGTTTATATTGAGTGTAACAATTTTCACATTTATTAATTTATTTGTAAGTATATTTAAGATAATAGTTAATCATTTCCCCTTTTTTTTTCCTTTAGTCTGTAGCAGAATCCTGGCTGAATAGTATGCCTAATCAGCAACTCCCAAGTAACATTGGCCCAATCACTGCCAAACCAACAGAAAATATAAAAGATTGGCGACAAAGCATCACTACTGAATTAAGAAATCATCTTGTCCAAAAATTGTAAGTACTTTGAAATATACTTCACCTAATTATACTGTTCAACACTTTTTTTTTTCTCAGATGATAGTAGTAGTTTCTTTTCCATTTTTCATCTCTGATTACAAAAATGATAATGAAATTTTGCTATCACATCATCAGGTTTTTCAGAAATTTGGGGCTCAATTCTTGACCAAATTTGTATGTAGATGATAAATTGAACAAATTATCAAAACTACATATACCCCATAGCCTAGAGTATCCCAGCAGAAAATGTTTTAGCTAATGTAAGATGTAATTTTTGCTCCTGACACATTAAAACCTGGGTAATTCCAGGACAGATCATGCAAAAAAAATGAAATTTTACACCACACACCTTCCATTTTTAATATAATTTGTTATATAGCTTTCAGATTGATCGGACTTATGATTCAAAAGTTATGGCCCTTCCAACTTTGGGGGGTTCTCAGGGACCCCCAAATTACAAATTACCATATCTTAGCCTCTAATTGAGATAGAAGAATGATTCAAATTGCACTTGAAAGGTAATTTGTCAAATATTAAATGAGTATAGACATGGATAGCAGTTAAGTTGAGTAAAAAAGTTAACAATTTGTATTATTAAAGGGGGAGTTTTACCTACACCTCAATGGATTTTTAAAAAAAATTCATATCAGATTAATCCCAAACTCTATCTGAATAAGTGGCATTTAAGAAATTGCTGTGTATTTAGGTGTAAACTGTGTTTTGAGATTTGAATAGTGATAACTTCACTGAAAAAAAAAATGATATTTTCATTTTCATAATGATTTGTCACCTGCATTTAATTTAATTTTTTTCATGAAAAGTACCTATGCTGCCTTGTATGTAACTACCAGTACTTATTTAATTGTAAATTTGTTTCAAGAATGAAACCATTGAATTATTAGGAACTGCATTTTATTTTTGTTCTAAAATGTAGAGAGAGTACAGCACACAGGTTCAACAAACTCATTAAACATAATATAATAATTAACGAATTTCTCAACTGAAGCCTGCAAACTGTGACTGGGTACTAGAAAGAATATATACACACTTAAACTTGTATGACAGTAACTTAGAAGTAGTAGCATCAACTGGGTGAGTATAATATACTGTACTAAAAACTTTTATGGCTCCGCTAATTTGATCTCTTTTGGATGGAAAGAGTAGGCAGTTTTAATACCACACAGCATATTTGGATTGGACATAGGTTGAATCATTTCACTTTGCCTTACCCAGCAAATATCTTCCTTCTCTGGAAAATGGTATTTATTTGGGCCTCCTGAAGATGTTAAAAAGCTAATTTGGTAATCAGCAATTCTTCTGAACTGTCTTTGATTATTCCAAGCCAGATTTTACTATCATACTTAGTCAACATATTGGCCAATATGATACTCAGTATCTTTGTTTACTATCAGACTGCTCTCACCCTGTTCAACTTGAATTATTATAAACAAAGTAGGATTTTCTGAATCAAATGTTTGATAAGCCTGTATCTGGTTCCTTGACTTAGGTACAATTCTGTGGAAGCCTCTTGTGCCCTTGATTGATATTGCTTCATAACCTATAAGACAGATGTAATTTATTTGATTCAACCTCCTGCTTAGTAACAGAAAAAAGTTAGTGATTTGAAGTGCTTAGTACTAAAATCATGTGAAGCTCTTGGTGTCAGAATGTAACCAGCATCAGTTTGTTGTAGACTAGCCTTTGCTACACGTCTTTTTACTGTTCCTCGAATACCATCACACACATTTTTACCATGACTTGTAGCAAGAATTCATTCAGCTTTGACACCAAAATCCTGTTCATGATAGCAGAGATTGATGAAATAAATTATTCTTATATTGTCTACCACATCCATCAGAAAGTAAATAACTTTTTGTACATTGGGGAATCTAAGTTTTATATCTTTTCAATATTACGAAAAAGTGTGAACTGCTGAAGACAGTCACTGCAATGCAATAATTAGTGTGGCTTATTCCTGATCATTTGTCCATTGAAAACTCTGAGGGGCATCCTGAGTAATAATGAATAGTTTTCAGCAAAATCCCCAAGTACAAGTACATCATTACTTTGAAGATTGTTTTATATTCTTCATGTGTTGACTCCAGATGACATTTTGCAATGTAGTGATGAGTGAGGAGAAAATGGCTTCTGAAAGAATTTCAATAAATTCCTCTACTGTAGCTGTATTGCTTTGCAAAAGTGACTGGTCTGTAGCAGACATGGGTAATAGTAATAGTAATACACTGCGTTCACACTTATTAAGCAGATTACATTTTCTCAAAATGTTTTCAAAAGTTTTTCCCTGATTTCAATGAAATTTGTAGCAAATAATCACTATATATAGCAGCATTGATGGTATTCATTTCGATAACTATTTGATAATTAAAATATCTTATTTTATTGAAAAATATGTAAATTGTGTTCTGAATTATTAAGCAAGTATTCTATTTACGAATCTAAATGGTGAAAATGGGTAAGAAGGAGGATTTAACACTAACTGAGAAAAGAAAAATAGTTAAGTTACTTGCTGAAAATATAAAATCTATTGAAATTGCGAAGCAGTTTGGCAGAGCTTATTGAACTGTAAACAAGTTTGTAGCGGAGGGTACCAAACTGAGACAGCGAAGTGATAAAGGAGCTATAAGAAAAGTGACAAGGTG
The DNA here is from genome assembly GCA_023014485.1 of Bathynomus jamesi. NCBI lineage: Eukaryota > Metazoa > Arthropoda > Malacostraca > Isopoda > Cirolanidae > Bathynomus > Bathynomus jamesi. Next base: position 107,305 of record JAJOZX010010215.1, on the reverse strand, counting down.
GCAGATATCTGTAATCAAGCACAACTGCAAAGCATCCATTGTCCTTAAGTAAAGAGGTTTTTGAGCAGGCTGGCATACATACTGTAATGTACCAAGAACATCGCGATGTGGAATCCTCCAAACAATTGGCAAGACGTGTAAACCTACGATTCAGTCACCATTAACACCCAGGTACAAGAAGCAGCATGTTGAATGGGCACTAGTGTGGACCAAAATGGGGGTAAATTATAAAGTTGAAGAAATCCTTGTTCCATATTAATGCCCTTGTTCCTTTGGATCAGATAGACATGTCAGCAAAATTTTGGTCAAATATGAGAATATTTAGGGGTCCCGAGATTTAATGACTTATAAAAAATTTCCAATGAATAGGCGCGCTTAGAACATCAATGATCAACTCAACTCTTGAGTTGCAATTTATGAAAAAATTTCTTCTTATTTAAGAAATTTTTGGTGTTAATAGAGTACAAAAACAATCTTAGATCATTATTTCAGAGAAAATTATTAATAAGGAAAAAAAAAATTTTGGATAAAATATATACCTTAATTGGTCAACTCTAAATTAAAGGCTTTGCCTAATTGGCTTGAACCTTTTAGTTATCCTTTTTATCTCCTAATTTAACTGGTTTATTTTACTATTTCAGAAATTTAATTTTTTAAACTAAAAATGGCTACTCGTTCTAAAACTAAAGTTTAGCTCATTGGCCATTTAAATAAGATATACTTTGTTACCGCTTACCTACAAAACTGTAAGTTTTGCAAACATATTTCTTCCATCAAAAAGAGGAAAAATTGGGACGAAGAAGATCCATTAATCTTTGCTTAGATGAAGTGATGACCTACTGGGAGAAAGCCAGGATTCCCACAATGCGTAGAGACAGTGCCATCCGAAAGATTGACTCTTTAATAAGCTGTTATGATAAATTGATGAAAAACAGAAAAGGCCTGAGGAAAAATGCCGTATTGAAGAAGCTATGTTTAAAGATGAAATTAAGGCTGAAATTCTTGATATTGGTCACTCTAATGCCCTTTTGATGATGTCAAATGAAGAAGACAAGCTTTTCTACTTAAGCCAGCAAGAATATCCTACACAAAGTAGCATGGTACAGTAGACCAAATTCTTGCAAAAAGAGAGAAAAGAAGGCTTCATCGTGAAGAATTAGAGTGTGAAGAGCCCTCAAAGAGCAGAAGCGATCTAAAAGATCATTCTTGCCTGCCAATAGAGATGATTTCACATCGTCATCATCATCATCACCATCAACTAATGACGACAACTTGAAATGAATTTTCAAGGTCCCTCTGAAGAGCAATTTAAAAGAAAATGTTGGCTCCTAAAAAGTCAGCCTATTGACAAAAATGTTGTAGCAGCCTATGATAGAATGAATCTTTCCAATCGAGATGCAGCTATGTCTTATGCTGTTGTTGCTCAGTCTTTGGGCCATAATTTGGAAAACATTACAGTGTCAAAATCTACTATGCTTCGAACTCGTCAAAAGTTACGCAAAGAAATAGCAACAGAATCAAGAGCAAGCATTTTGTCCTGGAGAGCCTTTAGTTCTTCATTGGGATGGAAAAATGCTCCAGAGATATCAGGTTAGTTTTTTTGTCTGATTAATTTAGCATATTTATATTTTATCTCTCAGGTGAAAAACTTAGTTGTGGGTCTGGTTTTCACACCTAGGCAATGTGTTTTATCTGGTTGTTTTAATTAAACATTTTGATAGCTAAATTTCTATTTAATTAGGTTACATTTCACTGTCTGAAGCTAGTTTTCACATCTCCACCATTTTACCTTCAAATTAAAATAAGTCAAGTTCAAATTAAAATAAGTCAAGTTCAAATTAAAATAAGTCAAGTTCAAATTAAAATAAGTCGAGTTCAAATTAAAATAAGTCGAGTTCAAATTAAAATAAGTCGAGTTCAATTTTTAAAATAAGTCGAGTTTAATTTTTAAAATAAGTCGAGTTTAGTTTAATTTTTAAAATAATAAGTCCGAGTTTAGTTTAATTTTTAAAATAAGTCGAGTTTAGTTTAATTTTTAAAATAAGTCGAGTTTAGTTTAATTTTTAAAATAAGTCGAGTTTAGTTTAATTTTTAAAATAAGTCGAGTTTAGTTTAATTTTTAAAATAAGTCGAGTTTAGTTTAATTTTAAAATAAGTCGAGTTTAGTTTAATTTTTAAAATAAGTCGAGTTTAGTTTAATTTTTAAAATAAGTCGAGTTTAGTTTAATTTTTAAAATAATAAGTCGAGTTTAATTTATTTTTAAAATAATAAGTCGAGTTTAATTTATTTTTAAAATAATAAGTCGAGTTAGTTTAATTTATTTTTAAAATAATAAGTCGAGTTAGTTTAATTTATTTTTAAAATAAATAAGTCGAGTTTAATTTATTTTTAAAATAAATAAGTCGAGTTTAATTTATTTTAAAATAAGTCGAGTTTAATTTATTTTTAAAATAAATAAGTCGAGTTTAATTTATTTTTAAAATAAATAAGTCGAGTTTAATTTATTTTTAAAATAAATAAGTCGAGTTTAATTTATTTTTAAAATAAATAAGTCGAGTTTAATTTATTTTTAAAATAAATAAGTCGAGTTTAATTTATTTTTAAAATAAATAAGTCGAGTTTAATTTATTTTTAAAATAAATAAGTCGAGTTTAATTTATTTTTAAAATAATAAGTCGAGTTTAATTTATTTTTAAAATAAATAAGTCGAGTTTAATTTATTTTTAAAATAAATAAGTCGAGTTTAATTTTTTTAAAATAAATAAGTCGAGTTTAATTTATTTTTAAAATAAATAAGTCGAGTTTAATTTATTTTTAAAATAAATAAGTCGAGTTTAATTTATTTTTAAAATAAATAAGTCGAGTTTAATTTATTTTTAAAATAAATAAGTCGAGTTTTTTAAAATAAATAAGTCGAGTTTAATTTATTTTTAAAATAAATAAGTCGAGTTTAATTTATTTTTAAAATAAATAAGTCGAGTTTAATTTATTTTAAAATAAGTCGAGTTTAATTATTTTTAAAATAAGTCGAGTTTAGTTTAATTTTTAAAATAAGTCGAGTTTAGTTTAATTTTTAAAATGTCGAGTTTAGTTTAATTTTTAAAATAAGTCGAGTTTAGTTTTTAAAATAAGTCGAGTTTAGTTTTTAAAATAAGTCGAGTTTAGTTTTTAAAATAGTCGAGTTTAGTTAGTTTTTAAATCTCGAGTTAATTTTTAAAATATCGAGTTTAATTTTTAAAATAAGTCGAGTTTTTTAATTTTTAAAATAAGTCGAGTTGTTTATTTTTAAAATTAAGTCCGAGTTTAGTTTAATTTTTAAAATAAGTCCGTTTAGTTTAATTTTTAAAATAAGTCCGAGTTTAGTTTAATTTTTAAAATAAGTCCGAGTTTTTTAATTTTTAAAATAAGTCCGAGTTTAGTTTAATTTTTAAAATAAGTCCGGTTTAGTTTAATTTTTAAAATAAGTCCGAGTTTAGTTTAATTTTTAAATAATAAGTCCGAGTTTAGTTTAATTTTTAAAATAAGTCCGAGTTTAGTTTAATTTTTAAATATAAGTCCGAGTTTAGTTTTAATTTTAAAATAATAAGTCCGAGTTTAGTTTAATTTTTAAAATAAGTCCGAGTTTAGTTTAATTTTTAAATTAAGTCCGGTTTAGTTTAATTTTTAAAAATAAGTTCCGAGTTTAGTTTAATTTTTAAAATAAGTCCGAGTTTAGTTTTTTTTTAAAATAAGTCCGAGTTAGTTTAATTTTTAAAATAAGTTCTTTAATTTTTTTAAAATAAGTCGAGTTTGTTTAATTTTTAAAATAAGTCGAGTTAGTTTAATTTTTAAAATAAGTCGAGTTTAGTTTAATTTTTAAAATAAGTCGAGTTTGTTTAATTTTTAAATAAGTCGAGTTTAGTTTAATTTTTAAAATAAGTCGAGTTTAGTTTAATTTTTAAAATAAGTCGAGTTTAGTTTAATTTTTAAAATAAGTCGAGTTTAGTTTAATTTTTAAAATAAGTCGTTTAATTTTTAAAATAAGTCTAGTTTAGTTTAATTTTTAAAATAAGTCGAGTTTAGTTTAATTTTTAAAATAAGTCGAGTTTAGTTTTTAAAATAAGTCGAGTTTAGTTTTAAAATAAGTCGAGTTTAGTTTTAAAATAAGTCGAGTTTAGTTTTAAAATAAGTCGAGTTTAGTTTTAAAATAATAAGTAGTCCGAGTTTAGTTTTAAAATAATAAGTCCGAGTTTAGTTTAATTTTTAAAATAATAAGTCCGAGTTTAGTTTAATTTTTAAAATAATAAGTCCGAGTAGTTTAGTTTAATTTTTAAAATAATAAGTCCGAGTTTAGTTTAAAATTATATATATACAGGGTGTCCCAGGAGGAAATGTCAAGAATGCACCATTTGACTCTTTGGGTATTTCTAAGTAGAAAGTATTATATCGACATGTGCCTGATTCCCAACCATTACCGAGATACAGGCCCCTACATTTGGGTAACTAAAACGTAATAAAAAGCCGATCTTAGATAATATTCAATGACATTTAATGATACATTGGCAACTGTGCAAATCCTCACATTATTTATTTACAGTACATTATTTTTTTGTCTGGGGGTTCTTGAAGAGTAACGTTTATCAGCGGGTAAGCCGAAACTAGGGAGCAGTTGCTTGCACATTCGTATACAGGATGCGTTCATAAACCTCAGAAATGAACTTCCGCGTTTTCCTTGGCAAGACTCGATGGATCGGAGGCTCGCCGCGTGCATTGAAGGAGGGGGGTCACTTTGAAACCATTCTGCAATAAGTGCAATAGTGTATTGTAAGTTTGTACTTTTTGTAAACCACAAGTGTCATTAAATAGTATCTAAGATCGCCTTTTTATTACGTTTTAATTACCCAAATGTAGAGGCCTGTATCTCGGTAATGGTTGGGAATCAGACCCATATCGATATAATACTTTCTACTTAGAAATACCCAAAGAGTGAAATGGTGCATTCTTGACATTTCCTCCTGGGACACCCTGGTATATAAATATATTAAATATAAAATAAAATATTAAATATATAATATAATATATATAAAATAAAATATTAAAAATAAATATATATAAATTACATATAAATTATATTTTTAACTTTTTCTTGCAGGTGAAGGAAGAACGGAAAGGATTGCAGTGTTAGTCAGTGGGAATGGTGAAGAGAAATTGCTGGGAACTCCTAAAGTCACTGCTGGCACGGGTACGGAGATGGCTCGTGTTTGCATTTCTCTCCTGCAAGAACATGATATGACCCAGAGAATTATTGGGCTGTCATTTGACACAACAGCATCCAATACCGGAATCCATGCTGGAGCTTGCACTAAAATTGAACAAGAACTTGGAAAAGAGCTTTTATATTTAGCCTGCAGACACCATATTTATGAGATTGTCCTATCTCAAGTCTTCCGGACTTCTATGGGCCATTCCTCTGAACCTGATATTCCAATCTTCAAAAGATTCAAAACTCAATGGGATTTTATGGATCATTCTCAAATCACAACTGCTGTTGATTCCCAAAGCTGCAGAATAATTGAAGAGTTCAAGATTTAAAAAATCAAACAGTCTTAATCATGAAGGAGGCACTCAACTCTAAACAGCCAAGAGATGATTATAAAGAATTTTTTCAACTTGTTCTCTTGTTTTTTGGAGAAGAAAGCATTTCTAATACTCCCTTGAAGAGACCTGGAGCGTACCATCATGCAAGATGGATGGCAAAAGGAATTTATGCATTTAAGCTTTTTCTTCTCCAAAATCAATTTAAGATGACTAAAAAGAACTTGATGCAATAACAGAAATTTGTTTATTTGTTGCATTGGTATACGCAAAATCTTGGGCAAAAGCTTCTCAACCAGAGGAAGCCCCAAATGTTGATCTTAAATTTTTGCAAGATCTTGCAATAATGGAGGAAAATTCTTTGATATCAAGTGTTATCAAGCAAGCCCAAAATGCCATTAAATGACATCTGTGGTACCTCTCAGAAACACTTGTGGATTAAGCTTCTTTGACAAAAGCATATCCCTTGAAGAAAAGGAGCAAATGCGAAATAATATCAAAATGCTCCAAGAAATAAGGGACTGAAACGTTTAGAAGCAAAGGTAACCCTAGCTTCTTTTAAGAAAAAAGGATTTCTGATTTTGTTACTTCAAGGACTAAATCTCTTTTTGATGCTCTACATCTCAATTCTCTCTTCACTGAAAATTCTGCATCAACATGGGGAATAGATCCTGAGTACCAAAGAGGCTGTGCTAGAGTTCGTGCCCTTAGAGTGACAAATGACAGCTGAGTGGGGTGTTGCATTGATTGAAAAATTTAATCAAGCAGTGACAACTAAAAGAAGGACAAACAATACCTGCTCAAAACAGTTTTCAAGAATTGTAAAGAATTTCCAACAAAAAATAAAGCAGAACTTATGAAATGAGGAAAAACAAATTTTTTCAGCATTAAAAGGAAAAGTGCAATTTTCTCGGGACCCCTAAAACTTGACGTAGAGGTTTCAAATTTTGTAATTTGATTAAGGTAAGCAAAAGGAATAACATTACTCATGTGGAACAAAGATTTTTAAACCTTCATTTTTTTGGTCCACACTAATGGGCACGTCAGTACATGAAAAAAGATTTTAATACTGTATTGTTAACCAATGAATGAAGAGCAACCCTTGAGGGATCTGATGGTTGGTCAAGAAGATGGATTGCTAAGGTTCAATCTCTACCATGGAATGAGGTTTTCTTTTAGAAAGTTTGCGTAAGACTGGGCATTCATTTTTACACCATCAGGCACTCTGTATGGGACAGCTACTTCATTGCTATCAATCCTGCCCAAAACATGACACTACCTCCACTTTGTTGGCATCTTAATCTTGATGGTAGAAATTGGGTGTTAATGGTGACTGAATCGTAGGTTTACATGTTTTGCCAATTGTTTGGAGGATTCCACATCAAGATGTTCTTGGTACATTATGTATACCAGCCTGCTCAAAAACCTCTTTACTTAAGGACAATGGATGCTCTGCAGTTTGTGCTTGATTACAGATATCTGCTGCCTCGTCACTTTTCTTATAGCTCCTTTATCACTTCGCTCCCTCAGTTTGGTACCCTCCGCTACAAACTTGTCTGCAGTTCGATAAGCTCTGCCAAACTGCTATGCAATTTCAATAGATTTTATATTTTCAGTGAGTAACTTGACTATTTTTCTTTTCTCAGTTAATGTTAAATCCTTCTTCTTACCCATTTTCACCATTTAGATCCGTAAATAGAATACTTGCTTAATAATTCAGAACACAATATTTTACATATTTTTCAATAAAATGAGAGAATTATTTTAATTATCAAAATATTTTATCGAAATGAATACCATCAATGCTGCTATATATAGTGATTATTTGCTACAAATTTCATTGAAATTGGGGAAAAACTTTTGAAAACATTGGAGAAAATGTAATCTGCTTAATAAGTGCGAATGCAGTGTAGACTATTACAGGATTTTTCAAGTAATAGTAATAGATCATAATTTTTTTGCTGTAATAGTAATAGAAGGCAAAGTAATAGATAATAGTCTATTACTTTTCTATTATAGTGACAATGGACATATTGTGTGAAGAAAGAACTGAAAAATGAACTAAATATACTCTAAACTAAAATGAACATGTATGTGAACTAATATTGTGGCAAATTTTACCTTCAATAAAGTAAAATTTATCAAGACCTACAGTCTCTGAAATTGTAATGATTTAGTTGAAACAAATATTTGTTATTTGTTTGCCTCTCAGCCTCATCCTGGGTTCATGAGCGCAGAGCCCTCTGCCGCTCAGCCTCATCCTGGATCCATGAGCGCAGAGCCCTCTGCTGCTCAGCCTCATCCTGGGTCCATGAGCGCAGAGCCCTCTGCCACTCAGCCTCATCCTGGATCCATGAGTGCAGAGCCCTCTGCCACTCAGCCTCATTCTGGATCCATGAGTGCAGAGCCCTCTGCCACTCAGCCTCATTCTGGATCCATGAGTGCAGAGCCCTCTGCTTCTCAGTCTTATCCTGGATCCATGAATCCAGACACTGCTACATCACCAGCTCAATACTACCTCACCACAGGGTACCCCCCAAGGGGTCTTGGTGAATTGGGATGCTGGGATTGCAGTTGGTAAATACCAAACTCTAGATGATGATGTATTTTGTGTGTTTCCTGGATGCCTCAAAAGCATTTGATCCTGTTAAATCATGACAAATTATTAATGAAACTTGTAAATTGTAATGTACCTGGTTACTTGGTCTGTATAATAATATTCTGGTATAATCACCAGACAATGATTGTAAGATGGGGTGGGGTTAATTCGGACCCATTCTCTGTGACCAATGGTGTCAGGCAGGGAGGGATACTATCCCCCTACTTATTCAATGTTTATATGGATAATCTATCTGTTGTGCTGAACACCTGTAAAATAGGCTGCTATATTGGTACAATGATTGTTAATCATCTGATGTATGCAGATGATCTAGTTCTTATTTCTCCATCTGTAAAAGGGCTCAGCACACTTTTGAAGGTGTGTGAAAAGTATGGGAAGGATTATGACATAAAATATAATCCTGATAAAAATCATGTTATGATTATGAGGACCAAGACCTACAAGTATATAAAATTTCCTGAATTTCAATTGAATGGTATGGTGTTGTCAGAAGTAACCCAGACTAAGTATCTTGGCCACATACCTAACGGATAGCCTTTCAGATGACTGTGATATTCTAAGGCAATGTAGACAGTTGTAAGCTCAGGGAAATACTTTAGTTAGAAAATTTCATGTGTGGTGTGTACATTAGATGTAAAGTTGATTTTGTTCAAAACTTTTTGTACTCCAATATATACAGCTCATTTGTGGTGGGACTACAGGATGTTTAATTTGAGGAAATTATATGTTGCATGTAATAATATTTTTAGGAGTTTATTAAGGACTCCAAGATTTGTAAATGGTGCTCCTTCTAGTGTCAGTATGCTGTTTGTAATCAATGAGGTGCCTGTGCCAGTGTCATTCACAATTTTGTATTTAGATTTTTTACTAGGCTTGGTGAGTCAGTCACTAAGATAATAGAAGACATGGTTACTGGACTGGTCTCCAGTATATTTTATAAATCTCAAATCTGGAAGCATTGGTGTAGGCAATTTTATGTTCATTATACACAGTGATTCACTGGCCTACTTAGTCAGTGCTCCAGACAACTATCTCTTAATCTTCTATGGACCTCTTGTATAATGTTTGTACATGTTGAGTCAGAAATAAAGTATTTGTTAACACACTGCTTCTAATTGTATTCAAGTAGACATAAAGATCCTTTTCAAATGAGTGAAGTACCCCACATACAAAAGTAATAGTAATAGATGACCAAGTAATAGTAATAGATGAAAATTAAAGTAATAGTAATAGAAGGAATCAAAATAATAGTAATAGAAACCCAGTAATTGACCGCATGTCTGGTATGTAGTAGTCCATTGAATGTATTGTATTGTATCTTCATCGATCAATATTGAAAAGGTATTCAAAAAGTTTGCTACACCAATATTACTAGGACATTTTAGTCATCTGTGTAATATATAGTTAGAATTATTGATATCACAAACACTTTTTTCCATAAGGGTTATGGTATGTAAGGCTTTTCTGGCCAATTACCGACACCATGAGTTTGGATTTTGGTGATAGGTACAAACACACAAACTCAGTGTGTCCCCCCCCCCCCCCCCATTTAGGTCTTGAATTTGCAAATGATGAAAAGCCAACACTATCATCAGTTTCCTTATATTTTGCATACAGTTCTTTCAAATTAACTAGTAAGAGGCATTTTTGTTTGTACTCCTTTTCACCATCGTTATTTCTTATACTGACACTCAGATTTCCCTGCACAGATCCAGCTTACTTCTTCATCTTCATAGAAAGCCTTTACACTGGACACATGTACACAGTAAACAAGAGAACAGAACACTGCTTCCTAAGCACATTTCCTTTGATTACTCAATAGTATTTAACTCTTGTTATGTTAACTTTTGATTCAGGCTATCTTTATTAATTAATGTAGGTATTTTTAAATAGCTTTTGAATAGACTATTTCTACTTATTTATATATTTTGTATCCTTTATATATTTACATAGACATGTGTATAAAATACATGGGTGCATAGTTGAATAAGAAAAGGGGAAAATAATTTTATTTAACAATTTGCAAAAAAAAAAAAAAATGATTTTTTCAGTGGTTATCACTATTCAAATCTCAAAACACATAGTTTACACCTAAATACACAGCAATTTCTTAAATGCCACTTATACAAATAGAGTTTGGGCTTAATCTGATATGAAATTTTTTTAAAAACCCATTGAGGTGGGGGATAAAACCCCCCTTTAATAACACAAATTATCACAACTTATTTACTCCTCAACTAAGCTGCTATTCATGTCTATCCATGTCTTTTAAATACAATTTGAATCATTCTTCTATCTCAATTAGGAGCTAAGATATGGTAATTTGAAATGGTGGGGTGCCTGAGAACCCCTCCCAAAAGTTGGAAGGGCCATAAGCCCATAACTTTTGAACTGCATGTCCAATCAATCTGAAACCTGAAACTTAGTTTTTTGGTATAGTCAATGCTACACAAATAATTATATGAAAATTGGAAAGGGTGTGGTGTTAAGCACTGCATGATCTGTCCTGGAATTATCCACCTGTCAGGAGGTCCTTCTGTGTTATCTGTCATGCAGGGCAGGGCTACTTGCAGTTATAAGTTATTCAGTCTGCCACAAGCTGCTTCATGGTGTGGGTCTGTTTGTGTGCAGTGTTACACAAAATAGTAACACAAAATAGCAGAGCTGGGCACTTGCGGCATATTTTGCGGTACTGCGGTACTACCGCAAACCGGAACCGCATAATGCAGTACCGCAAAGGATCGCTGAAAGTACCGCAGTACCGCTACCGCATTCAAATTTCCGCGTACCGGTTTGGTAGTACGGTAGTACCGCAGTACCACAAAATATGCCGCAAGTGCCCAGCTCTGCAAAATAGTACCTTAAAGGAAAAAAGAATAATTTGAAATGTTGCATAAATGTGTGAACAATACCAACAGTTTCTGTTATGTGTGTGGTGATTATGTGATACAAGATCATAAAAGAATCATTACTCCAAATGCTAAAACTATATAAAAATTCTTTTTTGTGACTGGTGATCTTTCTTTTTGTAATGACATTGATAGTGTGATGATGGCCCTAGAAACGATCATAAACCTTTAGAATGGCAACTTTTCATCAATTCATCAAAACTTAGTTTGACGGCTGTCCTGTTGCATACTGGAAATATCTAGCTTTCAGTTCCTATTGGACATGCTGTCCATATGAAAGAATCATATGAAAATATGGAATTTCTCCTGAATAAAATAAATTACAAAAGATACAACTGGCATATCTGTGGTAATCTCAGTCATTGGGCTGCTTCTTGGTTTACAGCTTGGATCAGACATGGGGTCATCATCATTGTAATGGTAATTAATTATAATTAATTACAAATCTCTTGTAATGATAATGAAAGAAATTTCAAGGCAATAATGGTAATGAAAGGTCTGCAATGAATCATTACACATTACATTTTCATTAGTGTAATTTCGATATGTATGTATGTATGTATGTGTGTGTATGTATGTATGTATGTGTGTGTGTGTATATATATATATATATATATATTATATATATATATATATATATATATATATATATATATAATGGCTTCTGATTCCTCCCAGTCCCAGCCAGCACCAAAGCGGTGCAAGTTGTTCAATTTTATGGCTGCTCCAGCTCCCTCTACAACTTCTAAGAACCCTATTGTCAGCCAGGTGAACAGCTACCTTGACCAACCCTGCATTGATGAGGACTGCAATCCTATGACATGGTGGAGGGACAATGCACATCTGTATCCTGATGTACTGTATCTGTTCTTGCTGCCAAGCATCTTTGCATCCCTGCTTCCAGTGCACTGATGGAGCGCTTATTCAGTATTGTAATGATCATTACAATGATAATGAAGGGCTTGTAACGATAATGTAATGATAATGAAACAAAAATGCTGTAAGATAATGATGAAAAATTTCTGGTAATGATAATGATAAACCTTGTAATGACCCTATGTCTGGCTTGGATATATAAAATATTGCTGTTTTCTTTGTGAATGTCTCAGCAGAGCAGAGATTTCTCATTATACTATTAAGAAGTGGTCACATCATTCTTTCACTCCTGGACAAAAAATGTTGCATGCCATAAATTGGTGGATCCTGAAAAAGTTTATTTGCCACTTTTATACATCAAACTAGGATTGAGGAAAAATTTTGTTAAGGCAATAGACAGAGCAGGAGATGGATTCCAGTACTTGAAACAAAAATTTCATGTGATTAGTGGTGCCAAAATAAGAGAGGGAATTTTTGTTGGTCCACAAATAAATGAGTTAATGAAAGATGGTGTCTTTGATAAAGTTCTGAATGAATCTGAAAAAAAAACAGCTTGGAATGTTTTTAAAGCAGTGACTCAGAATTTCTAAGGCAATAATCGCCGAACTATGCAGAATTGGTTGATGAACTTCTCCAAGCCTTCAGATCATTGGGATATAATATGAATTTAAAAATTAATTTTTTGCATTCACACTTGGATATTTTCATGCCAAACCTGGGAGATGTCAGTGATGAACATGGAGAATGGTTTCATCAGGACATTTCTGCAGTGGAGAAACAATACCAGGCCAAGTGGAGTCCAAACATGCTGGATGATTACTACAGGATGCTAATAAGGGAAGCCTCAGATGACACTAACTTACATGCAAAAATTATCAAGAAAAAACATTTTAAGTAAAAAATCACTTTAATGTTGTGCATGTGTATAGATTATTCTATTATATTTGAATAATAGTGATTTTCTCAAAAACCTGTCATGATAGCAAAATCTCTGGGTCATTTTCGTAATCAGTGTGCAAAAATCTATAGGAATCACCAGATTTCATTTGAGAAAAAAAGAAAAGTTCATATTTGTTGGTTGTATATATATATATATATATATATATATATATATATATATATATTATATATATATATTATATATATAATGAATTTGTTCCTCAAGAACCACAGTTTCCAAGTGAAAAAAAAGGATCAAAGCTTCAAATATTTACTCTACAAACGTTTTGGGAAACTGTTGTTTTCATCCTTGGGATGAAAGTGTCTTCATTACTATAACATTCAGAATTAATTAAAGTACTGTACTATGAGTCATTACATTACAATTAAGATACAGTATGTGTGAAAACATAAATTAGCACGTGTTAAGTTGCATTTTTTTGTAGAAATATATTACATGCTATAAGAGAGAACCTATCATTAAGCTGTATGCGCATTATTGGCCATAGTTCAAAAGTCAGATAATTTACTTAAAATTCAAAGTATGAAATGCATTGTCAAAGGAATATTCAAATTTTGAATTATTTAATATTGTATAAGTTGTACAGTTATAATCATTTAAAAATTGTTTCAGTTTCTCAACATGAATGAACTTTGAACAATGAAGGTTAACATTTTCCAGTTTATATAATGCCCAGTCAATTTAAAATCTTATAATATGTGCTTTATTTGTACAAAAAAATTACATTTAAATATGTTAATTCAAATTTTTACTCTTATTTTATTTTAATTATAATGAATCATTGTATTTTAATTTTTAACTTTATAGTAATGAAGACTTTTTCAACACTAGCTGAGAATAATAGTGTCCCTAAACATCTAGAGAATAAATGTTGGAAGCTTGGCTATATATATATATATATATATGTTAAAGTGTGTAACCAGCCATTTTGTGTAATGGCTGAAACTTTGTCATTTCGCAAAATGGCAGTTTCACTTAGTCACTGCGAAATGACTAAAATCTTCAGACATTACACGAAATAGCTGAAATTCCACCGTGGTCATTTCATACAAGATCATTTGCCCAGTTAGGTCAACTGTATGCCCTTGACAATTGGTTAGGTTAAGTTGTGTTATTGTCATTAGTTTTAATGAAAATAACACGACTTAACCTAACCAATTGTCAAGGTCATACAGTTGACCTAACTGGGCCTTCAATGGCAGACATCAGAATAACATTGAAGGCCCGGAACTTTAGTATTTGAAAACCTCTATATTGAAAATTCAAATGTGTTCAATTGTGTATTTAAAGTGTTTCTCACTTATTTGAGCAGACCTGTGGATGTATGTATGTTTTAACAGATTTGGTTAGTTAATAAAGGTTTCCAATTTTATTGTGGTGATTGTTATTTCTATGAATTCATAACAAAAGTCATTTTAGCCATTTCGTGTAATGGCTGAAGATTTTATTCATTTTGCGAAATGACCAAGTGAAACAGCCATTTTGCTAAATGACTAAAAGTTTCAGCAATTATGCAAAATGGCTGGTTACACACTTTGACTGTAAAAAAAAATATATATATATATATATATGGGATGAATTTCACAATAAAACACGTGAAATGAATGAATGCTGCAAACCCACAAGGAAAAAGAAAAACGATTCCAAGGCCTTTCGTGTGTAGCTTTGAATACACGAAAGGCCTTGGAATCGTTTTTCTTTTGACTTGTGGGTTTGCAGCATATATATATATATATATATATATATATCTAATATATATATATATAATATATATAATATATATATATATATATAATATATATATATATAATATAATATATATATATATATATCCCCGCAAGGGGGTTCTAAGCTCGTGCTCTTGAGTGCTCTTTGTGCTCGTTTGTACGTGCTTGTTCCTGGAGGTTTCACGTGCCCCTCCCGGCCCTAGCACCCAAGGATGATGGGGCTCGACCCTGCAGTCCTTGTCATCCTTGGTCTTTTTCCACTTCGACTGTCCCCTCCACCTTTTCTTTTTCCTCTGTCTTTCCTCTCACTTTTTCTTTGTTTTTCCGCTGAGATATGCCCTTTAAATAGAGGCGAATCGGTTCTTCCTGAACTAAAAAAAAAAAAAAAAATATAATATATTATATATATATATATATAGGGTGTCCCATAAGTCTGGCATCATAGTAGAAATTCATATTTTTCTATTTCTACAAACCATAATTCATATTTTTCTTTCTACAGGCCACAATGTCTGTGAGCAGGGAAGAACGAATCCAGATAATTCTACTCATAGGAAATCGGAGTCAGAGAGAGGCCGCTGCTGAATTTAACAGACTGCATCCAGACACATAACTTTGTGTTATTGGCTCATGGTCTGGATGCAGTATGTTAAATTCAGCAGCGGCCTCTCTCTGACTCCGATTTCCTATGAGTAGAATTATCTGGATTCGTTCTTCCCTGCTCACAGACATTGTGCCTGTAGAAAGAAAAATATGAATTATGGTTTGTAGAAATAGAAAAATGTGAATTTCTCCTATGATGCCGGACTTATGGGACACCCTGTATATATATATATATATATATATATATATATTATATATATATATATAATATATATATATATATATATATGGTGAGTCACAGAATGTCATAACTTTGGGAGCTTATAGCTGAAGTCATTCCCAGTCAAAAACTTCATATGAACATTGGTCCAATTCTTAATGGTTCTGGAGCTCTGGATGTTTGAATTTCAAGTATGCACATTAGGGCGGATCGAAAATGAGGTTTTAAACTTTTTTCGAAATTCAAATATGGCTAGTGCGGAAAATATGTGGGTGCTATAGATAATGACTGTGCATAAATATTAGTCCTGCGAAATTATATCTTCAGGTGCCACAAAGCCGTCGAAAAAAGTGAAATATAATGATTTTCTTATATTCTGCATTAGTACAATAACTGAAACTTACTTGTTATTATATATATTAAGTGTTCCAATTACCAAAATAGTTACTGAATTACGCAGCTCTTAGTTTATTTAGATCAATGTTCTTTTGATTAATGATCTAAATAATCCAGAACTCACCACGAGGAGGTGGCTGCGTGTCGAGCTCCACCATGCCCTCCCAACCACCCATCCTTGCGCATGTTTTTTTCTATTAACGTTTTATTTAAACTTTATATTCAGCTTTACTTTCGAATGATGGCATTTTTTTACGTGACTGAAGTGTTGATCTTATGAAGCCTCTCGCGCGTTCAATCCAAATACTTTTGATGATGCTTCAGTCACTAATTTACCATTCTTTCACTACTTGTGTATGACAAGGGAATTTCTCGAATGGAGGGGTACTCTTGTTTTCTATGAATTCTTCAATCTCATTTTCTGTCAGGTGTCTTGTCACAGGTGGTTCAGTGACAATGCATTTTTGCCAATTAATTAAATCAGTATAATCAGTAGCTTCAAATTGAATAACAGGTACTGTGAAACGCCTCACAACTTTTTCCTTGTTTGTTTGCCTTGCTTTCTTTATTCGCCTCCACGCTAATTCTCTTATGGCGCTGCGGTCATCATGGATCATTGATGCTAGAATATTTTCTGGATTTGCAAAAAATGCATTTCTTTGTATGACAGGGTTTACAATATCCTTTACTTCGTCATTCAGTGTTCTTGTTAGTTCAATAGTTTTGAAAACTTGTTTTGAGCCATTGACAAAAGATGTACTTTGCTTAATAGAAAACCACATTGGGATGTAGACCTTCATTATAAAAGAAGCAATGTTCATGAGGTTCTCAGATGGACTTACAGTTGAAACGTATAGACGAAGCAAACGATTTGCTGTAGTCAGCCATCGTGAATGTACCATTTTGCCTGGACTACGATGAGCAAGATCTGGAGAGCAATATCCCTTTGTTATGGCCTGATGAATAGCAATTAGATATTTTTGGTCGGTGCTAAGATCTTCACAGTCTACAGTTGGTTCCTCAGCATCAATCCTTTCAAACTCGACAATAGGAAGACTCTCACAGTTCTCTAATTCCCTGCCAATAGGACCGGTGAATCCGCGGGGGCCAGATGTTTTTCCATCCAGCTTTGCAACTAAATGGCGTAATGGCAATTCATTGGCATGGAGCTGGCACACTAAATGTTGAACTGGCTTCTTCAGCTTCAATTCTATAAGCCTTATAACGCCTCCCTTTTCTCCAGTGTTGACTGCTGCACCATCGCATCCAATGGCAACAAGGTTTTCCAGGTTCATGTCATTATTTCCAATATACTCAAACATTCCTTTACATATTTCTTCAGCTGATCCAGAATTCACAGAATAATGGCCCAAATAATCTGAACCAGGTTCTCTCACTAAAGTGATATGTTCTTCTGTTACCTTCTTCTGATATACTTGGACTCTTTTTTTTCTTGGAAGAGTGTAGAATCTTTTCGACCATCAAATAGATTCCTCTGATTGGGACCTGATTTTGATCTTTCATAATTTCTGATCTCTTCTTTTGTCTTTCTCTTCTGATTTTACTCCTATCCACTACTTCAGATGTATTGTCAATAGAAACTTCTCCAATATCTTGCAATACTGCACTAACAATGAATGCTGCAGCTCGATCTGAAACTGCAGTCCTGTCACAAGCAGTAGCCACTGAAGGTAGATTTGTAGTTTTCCTTTTCTTGAATAATTGTTCTTCAGGTTGTTCGAGCTTTCTCTTCGAGCTAACTGGCTCTGGAAATGTATCGTCTGATATTTCGCCAGATTCACTTTCACATTTGATGTCGATGATGATAATTCAACATTTGTATCCTGCAATTTCTCCTGTGAAGATTCTTTGGTGAGCCTCACAGCTTCTTTTTGCTTTCTTAGCAACGTAGATGCTTTTTTCTTTGAGAGTGTAATATCTACTCTATCAATAAACAGTTTTCTTTCACTCCTTTGATCTAAGAGGAACGTCACTTCTTCCTTTGGAACCGTTTTTTCTTTGGGACAAGAACATTGTGTTAGTACTTTGCACTTGCACGCTGCAATGTCAAAAAGTTTCGTGTGTGCTTCTTTTTGAACATATCAATCTTTCTTTGCTTTGTAAGCTTCAGAATTTTTTTGCTTTGGTATGGCTTCATAATGACACGATACTTTTCGTGGTAGCTTCTGAACATTGTTTCAATTCGCCTGTCTGACAGAATTGGGACGGAAGCACTTTCCAAATTGTTTTCAATTTATCAACAACTTGTTCTAATATTTGAGATATTGAAGGATCTTTATTAGTATTCTGTTTCAAATCGTTTCTACAAACAAGTAATATTTAAAAACTCCTTCGTATGTAGGAAGATTCCTGTGCCACAAATCTTCCCCCATACCAAACATGGGGCACTCAGTTGAGGCCCTGGTTGATTTTGCACAAACTCGAGACATTTTGAAAGTATACAAATCTGAAAAAGAAAGAGCTAATATCAATTATACGTTAATTTCAGTTAATAGTACATGGCAAACTTAGGGCAACACAATACAGAAATGCAAAATATATAAGAAATATAGTTTAGACTATCTGAGTAACGCTAACAACAGAACACCCACCTGCTACGAGAGCGACAGCTACACTGAACCGAGGTACTCACGTGACAGCTGAGTGAGCTGACTATAGAAAAACTGTTTTTAGAGAATAGAAACTTTTTTTAAAGGTTGACTGAGTTATTTTTATACAAGTGTGAATAAATTCTTGTCTATTGTGCATCGTGGACTCTTCTGTAATTATTGGTTAAAATCTGCTTTTTTCAATTTTTTTCAATATTGAAGGTCATTGTGGCACCTGAAGATATTAATGTTATGATTTTAAATTTATACCAGCTTATTTCCTCACTACTCCACACATTTTCCACACTAGCCAATTTGAAAATTCGAAAAATGAGTTTTTCACTCCGCCCTAATGCACATGTTACCTTGAACTGAATTGACAGTTATTTACTGAACTGAACTGAACTAACTACACAGGAGAGTGTTGTGTTTCACAGCATGCAGTTGATGTTTTGTGCATTCAGTATGCCTTTTTACATTTTCAAATGCCAAACATGTCAATATGGTGTGTGTTTACAGATTTTGCGATGGAAATACTACTACCGCTGTTGCTGAATATTAGTGACATTTTCCAAATTGAAGAATTATGAATTGACGAGTGTTTAGCAATGTTTTCTGAAGATTGCAAGGGAGTGGTTCATTGATGAAAAAATGTTAGTACATGAAGGATTTCCACGTGTCTTAGAGTTCTTCAAATGAGAGTATGTAGAACATTACAGGAAGAAGGCATGTGTCCATACCACATACAGCGCATTTAGCACCTCCAACCTTTGGGTTGTGCTCAATGGCTGGAATTTTGTATGGCTCAATGCCAATCAACAATTGCATTGATCTGTCTTGTTCTGTGATGAGGCTCAATTTACCCATGATAGTGTCAACAACACTCGCAATTCACTTGTGTGGTCAGAAATGAATCCTCATGCCATTGTGAAAAGCAATTTTCAACATTGGTTCAGTGTCAATATGTGGTGTGGTATTCTCTACGGTCAGCTGATTGGTCCATTTATCTTTGAATGTGGTCTACAAGTGACATTTATCTACAATTTCTGCAAGATGAACTGTCGCCACTGTTAGATGTTGTACCTTTGGCAACACGATTGCGTATGTACTTCCAACAAGACAGAGCTGCTCCACATTTTAGCCATGCAATGAAAACACATCTCGATGATTGCTTCCCTGGTCGATGGATCGGTCGTGGTGGTACACAAAATTGGCCACCCAGGTCTCCAGACCTAACCCCTCTAGATATTTATCTGTGGGGCCACATGAAAAGCTGGTGTACCTGAGAAAAGTGGAAACACAAGATGCATTACTCCATCGTATTTTGGATGCTGCAGCCTCATAAAGGACAATCATAATGAACTAATGCGAGCTACACGTGCGATCCACAGACGAACCACGATGTGTATTGAAGGTAGTCATTTTGAACAGTGTAAATTCATGAATAAAAACTTTAGCAGCTATTTGTTTGTTTATTCTTATTTTTAAACATTCAAACATCCATAACTCCATAGCCATTAAGAATTGGACCTATGTTCATATGGAGTTTTTGACTGGGAATGACCTCAGCTATAAGCTCATGAAGTTGACATTTCGTCGTGACTCACCGTGTGTGTGTATATATATATATATATTATATATATATATATATATATATATATATATTATATATATATATATATATATATATATATATATATATATATATATATATAGCTAAAAGTTACATTTGCTCCCATCTTTTGTATCACTTTCCTTCTACTTAGGAAAATTACTCCTACTTTCTTATAGATGTTTTGTTTGGGCTCAATGTAGATCAGGTTAAAATAACCTAAAACAAAAATTAGAAGTGCAAAATTCTGAGGTAGCATGAAGTAGAAGTAACTTGATTTTGAGTTTTCTTTTAATTAAAATCCTAATGCAAGTGAAATTTTGAAAAGATAATTATTGTATGCAATAAAAAAAAAAAAATCTAAACCTTTTAATTGACCCTCCCTGTTTAACGCAATGCAAGGTAAGGTAGTCGGGGGATAGGAGTGGTTTCGTAATTTAGGAATACCTATTACTGTAAATATAAATTTTTGGCATAAAAAATAAGAGTTCAATTTTAAGAGATTTAATTTTGATTTGATGTACTTGACATGGTACCACCTTAATCTGTAAATAGTGCGATACTAAACTAAATCCATTTTGTTTACTCCTTGCAAGTGTTTTAGACTATTCAGTCATTGTTTTTCAAAGTAAAGTTGAATTTTTAATGCCAAATTTCTTTTAAATATGATCAGTTAAACTCATTAACCCCTTCAGTACCAAAGATAATAATAATTTTTTTAAAATGTCTTGAGACAGTGAGGCGCTGGAGGAGGCACTTAACATATGAAACACGCACAGCTGTCCAGGATTCAGGCCTGGGTTTCCAGAGTAACAAAAATCTAAATACTTTTTAATGTCCAGAGAATCGTCGAAAGGTACTGAAGGGGTAATAATTTTTCAGATTTTAACACTTTTTATGGCTCTTTTTATCACTGTACTAATATTCTCTTTTCAATTCATTTAAATGAAAATGAAAACTGAAGGTTAAAAATGTCCTTCATTGTTAACAGAGTCCAAACAATTTTGCCTTGTCCTGAACCTCTGACAATGCAGGATAAGAGGATGCAAAACCTTGTTAATTATGCTCAGAAAGTGGAGGGAGACATGTTTGCAATGGCAAATTCAAGAGTAAGTAATTCCATCTAATTTTAATGGTGTAATATAAGAACTATATTAAACACTGTAGCTGGTATTATTGTAATACTAACATTTCATCATTTAACAGCCAGAGTATTATCATCTTCTTGCTGAGAAAATTTACAAAATTCAGAAAGAACTAGAAGAAAAGAGGGTACACAGGAGACAACTCCCACGGGATGGGCAGTCCATCACAGATTCTCAGGCAGGTGCTGTCGTTCAAACTCTTCCTGGTCAACCTTCCATAGGTATGTATGTTGCTAATCAAAATTATCCTTTGTAATGTACAAAATTACATTAATATATTTTTAATTATATCCCAGGCAGGGTTATTTAAAAATAAAATACATTATTTCCAGGCATGCAAGCAGGCTCTCACAAACCTAGTGTGAGACAGGTTTGTCCAAGATTAATGAATGCGCCAAATAGTGATGTAAAAAAAACGTTTTTTTTGTTTTGTGTTGTTTTTTTTTGTCGTTTTTGTCGTTTTTTTTGTTTTTTTTAATAATTAATATAGATATTGCCAATTTAATTATAAGGTATACTTTTGCAATGATATATATTATAAAAATAAATAAATAAATAATAAAATAAGCCATATGGTACCAGTATAGAATGTCCTTTTCAGCCTATTTACAGAAAAAACTGGCCTCTTTCTTGCAACTGAAAAGTCTTGTATCTTGAGATCCATTAAACTGCGAGAACACTGGCTGGGAGCTGACTGCCCATTGTCCAACCTTCCCAGGACTCTCCCATCCATGCCTCGGATTTGAATCTCCCACTTAACTATCCTTTAGACCCGCGATGACATATTCCCCCCCCCCCCACGAGACCATCCATTTATATATACAATTATACATACACATCACCCATATACACATATACCAATATATAAATACTTATATACACATTTATATCTATTGTAACCCCATACACATGCATACATCCAGAATTCCAGATACATACGCATGCATACTCACATATATACCTACAAAACTCATACACCTCTATTTCGCCCTTTCATTACCTCCGAGATCATTTAGCACATACAGTAATATCCATACAGCCAAAAGAAACCAATTAAGCACAGACAGAGCAGCAAAGCTAGTATTTATATCCCAAAATGCAAAATTCCAAGAAAGTGAAGTAAAACATGGTGCTACATTGGCTTCGTCAACATCCAAATCTGCATAAATACCAGTACTGTGATATTGAAACTATTTGCTTAATCAATCTAGTGATAATGATTCTTCAATGGAAATAGAATCAGATAATGAAAGTTAAACAGCATTAGGTTAACACAAAGGTTAAAGAAAGAGATGAATATTTATATTTTAATTTTTCTATTTGGAATATATACGGTGAACCAAAAGTAGGTGGACAGTAGGTTGAATACGGTTTGTGTTATATTATATAACTATGGTGTTCATTATAACTATAGTGTTTGTGTTATATTATATTAAATATTATAACTAAATTTATTTAAATTTTATTTTGTATTATAGTATACAAAAAAATTAAATATGTATTCTCAAAATAAACGTTTTCATTTACTGTCCACCTACTTTTGGTTCACCCTATATATATATATATACACACACACACACACACTGGTATTCTTGCCAATCACAATTATATCTATTGTTTTATACCAGTATTATGGATATTATACCAGTACCTGTGATATTGAAACTAGCATATATGCTCTACCCAATCTAGTGATGATTCTTCCATGGAAATGTAGGTTAACAAAAAGGTTAAAAAAAAGGTGAATATTTTCCTTTTCTATCTGAAATATATATATACTGGTACTCTTGCCAATCACAATTATGTATATTGTTTGAAACGAGGAAGAATGTTTTATGTTCTAGTTAAAAAATATATATACATATAAAAAATGAGGGTTTGTTTTTCCTTTCTATTATATACTTTTTGCGTGATTCAATTTTTCTAAAAGATGACTATATAGTATATATACTAGGTATAAGCATGGTAGTATAGTAAATTATAGGTAATACTAATATACTTATTCCATATTTTTTTTCCTTTAATCTAATAAGTTTAAAACAATAAAAAACAAAAAAAACAGACTACCTTCGTTTTAAACAAAAAAAACGACACAATAAAAAACGACTCACATCACTAGCGCCAAATCATACCCTTCCTGGAGTATGGCCAAATCAACCTGGTCAGCTTGTACACCCATGTCCACCAGGTCAACCTGGTTCTCAGGGACTTGGTGTCTCTGGCCAGATTTGTCCTCCTCAACTTCAGGGACAAACGTGTTAGCCAGGGCAAACTGTGCATTCTACTCAGTCCAGTCAGCTTGGGACTCAGCAGTCTGGTATAATTACATCAGTTTGTTCTTCTGCATCGGCAACCACTCAGTTTAGTCTGAACAATGGTCCTCAGTGGGTCCAAATACGAGTTGCACTCCTAGTAGCAATACCAGACAAGCATGAGTCAAATTGGAACTTTCTCATGTACTACTCCTACTATGCAGAGCATTACAAGCATCCACAAACACTTACAGGGCCACGTCCAACTTTAGCCCCACCCCCTTACACCACAACCCCTGATGCATTGATCCCTTCAACAAACAGTGTTCCTTTGGCAAGTATGGGAATGAGCATTCCATCACAGTCTACCTCTAATTCAATTATTACTTCAAGCTTAAATTCTGAAGCATCATTTGGTGTGACCCAACCCTCTAATTCTATTACCACAAGTGCCAATAGTGAAAACAATGTCATTTCCACCTCTGTGCTTGTCACTCAAAGCTCTGTACCTAATCATACGCCCCCGTCAGTGTCTTCAAATGATATGAAAAATGACAAACTAATTTTGATGCATGCGAAAACAGAGCCAATGGACACGAGTGATTACCCATCAGATCGAAAGGACTCCCAAGAAGAGATTTCAACTGATATAAAGTCTGAAGTGAAGCAAGAAATTAAATGTGAAATAAAAAAAGAGATGAAGACAGAGAACGAAGAGCCTATGGAAGAGATGGCTTCAGCCTCTGATAAGAATGTCAGTGCCACTATGAATGAAGACTCCACACCCATTAAATTGGAAAACAGAAGTCCCACACCACCTTCCAAAGGGGGGAAAAACTTTTCATCTACGCCTGTAGCAGCAGCAGCAGCTTCCCCAAACAGCAGTACAAGTGTTGAAGTAAAGCAAGAAAAGAACTGACATATTCCCATACCATCTCCGAAACAGTCAACATCAGTTACTCCTTCCACCTCAGCCAAGAAAGATCGACCACCTCTCTTCAAACCAGATGAGCTTCGGCAGCATCTGTTGCCTACATTGGAGAAACTACAAACAAGACCCAGAGTCAATTCCTTTTAGGCAGCCTGTCGACCCACATGCATTAGGAATCCCCGATTATTTTGACATCATAAAGAAGCCGATGGACCTTTCCACCATCAAGAGAAGGCTAGACACGGGTTATTATACTGATCCTTGGGATTATGTCGATGATGTTTGGCTGATGTTTGATAATGCTTGGATATACAATAGAAAAACATCTCGAGTTTATAGATATTGCACGAAGGTAAGATAATTGCATAATTTATTGATTCAAATGCTATTATGCACGAATATATTGTACGTACAAATTAATTTTCAAGTAAAAATATAAGTAATTTTAAATTGTAATTTGAGGTACAGAAAATATATATAACTTACTTGTTCTTTTAAGTCATGGCAATAAGTTGCGCAAAAGGCTTTCGTTGCTAAATTAACAGGACCTTAAGTAGTAATCTACTAACACACACAAATATCCTTTAGAAGTCTGTGTGTGGGGTCACAACTGCAGGATTTTATTGATGTAAATAAATAAATAGTTGTAACTATATTGTAAATATTTTAATTACGAACTCGGTAGTAGACCAATACCAGATAAAGGGAAAAGGCTGTTTCTTAACTAATATCTTTGATTAGGGTGGATTTATTTTAATTTTTTTAATAAAATAAAAGCTTGGTTTGTTTTATGGTTATGCATTAGTTCGGAAAAAATAGAGAAAAGCATATTAATTATGCTCACCCTCCTTCAGTTAGGCCAATGGCTTGTCAATCAATTATACATCTTAATATAACTAGCAGCCAAGGAAATTGATTCGGAATAAAATAAAATACGTAATTGTGTAGTTTTTATTACTTCTTTGTAGTGCTAAAATTAAGCTCTAGGCTTTGGCTTTATCATTAAAATCTTTGTAGTAAGGTACTGTAGTTGGCTTAATTTTCACTTAATGAGTGAAAAATATGGAAGTAAATTGGAGATCATTGTGTCAGTGTAACCTACAGTTTTGTAGGGGGAGGAAAAAATAGATTTAATGTTCCCAGTGATATTATGTTTACAAGAATACTCTTCCTTCATCTAAAACTGTATATACAGTATAAGTATAATTTAGACTGCTTAATATGCATAGAATTTTTAGAATTTTCATTAGTTTTTACTTCATAAAAAAGTGTTTAAGCCAAGTGATTTTTAACAATTCTCCACCCACCCCTCCTCTGATTCATTCTTTATCGTCTTTATCGAGTAATTTGTGATTTGGAAAGCTTTTACAAGTTGGTTGGTAGATTCACATACTCGGTGCAGAGTTTTTATTTTGTTAATATTTCGGGAGACAAAATTCTTCGAAAACGAACTAGCATTATTTTATATGAAGGGTTCCATTACTTTTGCTGCTCATTTGACTAAAATCTGAATTCTGGTTTATATTTTAATGGGTATTGAAACTATTCTTTTTCGACAACATCTTCAGTAATTACTAACTAGCCTACCTTATTTACTGGATATAATTTAATTGACCTATTTTATCACCTCTCGCCCTCCGACGGGGTCTGCTCCTCATGAGGACATACCTCCGCGCACAGAGACTACCCTCTTCGCTTCTATGCGCGGCGATTTCTGAACTCCCACCCCAGGAACGGAGCTGGCACTTCACTAAAGAGGTCCGCTCTTTCCTTGACCTTTCTAACATGCCCGTCCCCTCAATTATCCCCATTTCATACAACATCTACCCCCCCTGGCTCCTCATCCTTATCAAGTTTTGCAGGGACCTGTGTGCCCTACCGAAGAATACCACGAGTGCTACGGTATACAGGTCACTCTTCCGTGAACAAGCAACCCAACATCCGGACACAGTCCCCATTTATATAGATGGTTCCTGTTCGGAGACTGGTGCGGCTGCCTCAGCGGTGATACTGGCCCAGCCACTTTCTCGAGGCGTCAGCCTGCCCTGCGAGACCTCCGTTTTCTCGGCAGAACTTTTTGCGATTAAGGAGGCCCTAGACATAGTGCGCACTCACTCTGCCAGCTCTTTCGTCATTTATTCAGATTCCCAAAGCGCACTTCTCTCCCTAGAGAGGTTTAACCCCCCCTCATCCGCTCGTCTGTACCATCCAGCAAATCTTCCATTTTTTAACAGCCTTCCGACACAAGACAATCGCCTTCTGCTGGATCCCGGCACATGTTGGCATCCAGGGTAACGAGGAGACAGACCGCACAGCAAAGGCGGCTGCTTACTGCTGGCCTCCCGGCCCCTCCCTTTCACCGACATCTTCCCGACTCTCGGCTCCCTTCCGTTCCATCTGGCAACGGGAGTGGGATCAGGCCACACAAAACAAACTTCACAAGATCAAACTGCAAGTAGGATACTGGGACTCCTCCTTCCACCGGTCCCGACATGAATAAGTGATTATAGCCCGTCTCTGCATAGGACACACGCATTACTCATGGTCACCTTATGGCTAAATCGCCAGCCCTGCCCTGCCCTGCTCTGCCCTACCTGCCATACTCCCATCACTGTCGTGCATCTCCTGGTCGAATGCCCAAACTTGTCCGCTCTTCGTTGCAGATGTTTCCCTCACTTGGCCGAAATTCCCATACCCGAGCGTCTACAATTCATGCTCGCTGAGGGCCCCCATTTTTCGGGGGAAGCGATTTCCCGTTTCCTCACTTATTCCCACCTGCTTCAACGGGTCTGAGACCAGACCCCTCATACCCACTACCCAACCCAGTAACTGAACATTACATCCCCCCCCCCCTGGTCTATCATCCCCAACTCAGTAACACCACTCACCCACTGTCTCGCTGAGATATGTACCACACTAGGTACGAATCGGCGGTAAAATAAAGAAAAAAAAATTAAACTCGTAAAGATTGAAACTTGGTTAATCCTTTACCATGTTACATAAGGGGTCATCCCCATAAATGGACTTCATGTACATTTCTTACCAACTTGCATTCCATGATAATTAAAAATAGCAATACATACCAGTGGTTAATTCAGGGCACTATATAATGAAATGATTGTGATATTTGTTAAAAAAATTTCAGCTTGCTGAAGTATTTGAGCAGGAAATTGATCCTGTTATGCAATCGCTTGGCTATTGCTGTTATGGAAAAACCACAACATGGTATCGTATGTGATACCTTTATTTCATAATTAAATATAAATTATTAATTAATTGAATTAATTAGCTATACAAAATTGGCTCGGGATTGTTGACATAGCCTAATGGGAATGAAATGATTGCCATACATACATAGAAACCGTATGTAGGCGTCGGTCTGCGTAACCACGTGAAACCTTCATTTATTTCACGTGAAACGAAATTTTCCATTTGCTAACCAATGCAAAATACAAGGGAGAAAGAGTCAACAACCTTTGCCAAATCAGCAATTTATACAGAAATATGAAGATATATTAAAGGAATAGCCTCAGGGCTGTTTATGTTACAGTAAACGCTTTAAGCAGGAAGGATGTCTAAAGTCCTCCCTAAAGTTCTGTGTGAATTCCTTATAATATAAAACCTAATGATTATAAAAGGGTAGGCCTATTCCTTCAGGGGTTAATAAGTGATTGCCTATATTAGTAACAAAGTGTTAATTCGTCGTGTAACTTCATCGTGGCGGCCCTACACCGAAGATCGTAACGCCCTGCATCGAAGTAAACTAAGATCCATCAAAATTAAGGTGAGGCAATTTCATTTTCACACTAGGGCGTCTAAAATCCCGACGCTAAAATTACCATAAACAATTAAATATAAAGAGGTCCTTTAAAGACCTACATATTCATAACTCTCTAACGAGAATATATAGGGCTTTTGTCGTTCACACTCCACTGAAATCCGCTGGACATTTCCAACGGATGAGGGTAACAGGCAATCAACCCAATGCCCTGTATAGTTTTTCACAAGGTGGTCCGTATGTGGGGAAGGGTTATTTGCTGTGAAAACCTTAACCTTGAATAAAATAACAAAACAGAATTAAAACAAACAAATAATAATAAAATTACGCCTTATCAAACATTTTGACATCTGAACAGAATTTATTCCATGTTTGGCTTTTTCATTACATATAAATAACAATAAATTACGAAGCCTACCTCACAAAGTAGACCCTACTCTTTACACTCAAGGCCTATTCTAACTAAAAACACTAAATTTATAATTCAACCTGTCGTGTAGGTTATAAAATTTATTTCAGCAATTTGACTTATAAGACTCATTAACATCACAAAAATTAAGTGCAGAACTGTAACATCACAAAAATTAAGTGCAGAACTGTAACATCACAAAAATTAAGTGCAGAACTGTAACATCACAAAAATTAAGTGCAGAACTGTAACATCACAAAAATTAAGTGCAGAACTGTAACATCACAAAAATTAAGTGCAGAACTGTAACATCACAAAAATTAAGTGCAGAACTGTAACATCACAAAAATTAAGTGCAGAACTGTAACATCACAAAAATTAAGTGCAGAACTGTAACATCACAAAAATTAAGTGCAGAACTGTAACATCACAAAAATTAAGTGCAGAACTGTAACATCACAAAAATTAAGTGCAGAACTGTAACATCACAAAAATTAAGTGCAGAACTGTAACATCACAAAAATTAAGTGCAGAACTGTAACATCACAAAAATTAAGTGCAGAACTGTAACATCACAAAAATTAAGTGCAGAACTGTAACATCACAAAAATTAAGTGCAGAACTGTAACATCACAAAAATTAAGTGCAGAACTGTAACATCACAAAAATTAAGTGCAGAACTGTAACATCACAAAAATTAAGTGCAGAACTGTAACATCACAAAAATTAAGTGCAGAACTGTAACATCACAAAAATTAAGTGCAGAACTGTAACATCACAAAAATTAAGTGCAGAACTGTAACATCACAAAAATTAAGTGCAGAACTGTAACATCACAAAAATTAAGTGCAGAACTGTAACATCACAAAAATTAAGTGCAGAACTGTAACATCACAAAAATTAAGTGCAGAACTGTAACATCACAAAAATTAAGTGCAGAACTGTAACATCACAAAAATTAAGTGCAGAACTGTAACATCACAAAAATTAAGTGCAGAACTGTAACATCACAAAAATTAAGTGCAGAACTGTAACATCAAAAAACAAAAATTAAGTGCAGAACTGTAACATCACAAAAATTAAGTGCAGAACTGTAACATCACAAAAATTAAGTGCAGAACTGTAACATCACAAAATTAAGTGCAGAACTGTAACATCACAAAAATTAAGTGCAGAACTGTAACATCACAAAAATTAAGTGCAGAACTGTAACATCACAAAAATTAAGTGCAGAACTGTAACATCACAAAAATTAAGTGCAGAACTGTAACATCACAAAAATTAAGTGCAGAACTGTAACATCACAAAAATTAAGTGCAGAACTGTAACATCACAAAAATTAAGTGCAGAACTGTAACATCACAAAAATTAAGTGCAGAACTGTAACATCACAAAAATTAAGTGCAGAACTGTAACATCACAAAAATTAAGTGCAGAACTGTAACATCACAAAAATTAAGTGCAGAACTGTAACATCACAAAAATTAAGTGCAGAACTGTAACATCACAAAAATTAAGTGCAGAACTGTAACATCACAAAAATTAAGTGCAGAACTGTAACATCACAAAAATTAAGTGCAGAACTGTAACATCACAAAAATTAAGTGCAGAACTGTAACATCACAAAAATTAAGTGCAGAACTGTAACATCACAAAAATTAAGTGCAGAACTGTAACATCACAAAAATTAAGTGCAGAACTGTAACATCACAAAAATTAAGTGCAGAACTGTAACATCACAAAAATTAAGTGCAGAACTGTAACATCACAAAAATTAAGTGCAGAACTGTAACATCACAAAAATTAAGTGCAGAACTGTAACATCACAAAAATTAAGTGCAGAACTGTAACATCACAAAAATTAAGTGCAGAACTGTAACATCACAAAAATTAAGTGCAGAACTGTAACATCACAAAAATTAAGTGCAGAACTGTAATCATCACAAAAATTAAGTGCAGAACTGTAACATCACAAAAATTAAGTGCAGAACTGTAACATCACAAAAATTAAGTGCAGAACTGTAACATCACAAAAATTAAGTGCAGAACTGTAACATCACAAAAATTAAGTGCAGAACTGTAACATCACAAAAATTAAGTGCAGAACTGTAACATCACAAAAATTAAGTGCAGAACTGTAACATCACAAAAATTAAGTGCAGAACTGTAACATCACAAAAATTAAGTGCAGAACTGTAACATCACAAAAATTAAGTGCAGAACTGTAACATCACAAAAATTAAGTGCAGAACTGTAACATCACAAAAATTAAGTGCAGAACTGTAACATCACAAAAATTAAGTGCAGAACTGTAACATCACAAAAATTAAGTGCAGAACTGTAACATCACAAAAATTAAGTGCAGAACTGTAACATCACAAAATTAAGTGCAGAACTGTAACATCACAAAAATTAAGTGCAGAACTGTAACATCACAAAAATTAAGTGCAGAACTGTAACATCACAAAAATTAAGTGCAGAACTGTAACATCACAAAAATTAAGTGCAGAACTGTAACATCACAAAAATTAAGTGCAGAACTGTAACATCACAAAATTAAGTGCAGAACTGTAACATCACAAAAATTAAGTGCAGAACTGTAACATCACAAAAATTAAGTGCAGAACTGTAACATCACAAAAATTAAGTGCAGAACTGTAACATCACAAAAATTAAGTGCAGAACTGTAACATCACAAAAATTAAGTGCAGAACTGTAACATCACAAAAATTAAGTGCAGAACTGTAACATCACAAAAATTAAGTGCAGAACTGTAACATCACAAAAATTAAGTGCAGAACTGTAACATCACAAAAATTAAGTGCAGAACTGTAACATCACAAAAATTAAGTGCAGAACTGTAACATCACAAAAATTAAGTGCAGAACTGTAACATCACAAAAATTAAGTGCAGAACTGTAACATCACAAAAATTAAGTGCAGAACTGTAACATCACAAAAATTAAGTGCAGAACTGTAACATCACAAAAATTAAGTGCAGAACTGTAACATCACAAAAATTAAGTGCAGAACTGTAACATCACAAAAATTAAGTGCAGAACTGTAACATCACAAAAATTAAGTGCAGAACTGTAACATCACAAAAATTAAGTGCAGAACTGTAACATCACAAAAATTAAGTGCAGAACTGTAACATCACAAAAATTAAGTGCAGAACTGTAACATCACAAAAATTAAGTGCAGAACTGTAACATCACAAAAATTAAGTGCAGAACTGTAACATCACAAAAATTAAGTGCAGAACTGTAACATCACAAAAATTAAGTGCAGAACTGTAACATCACAAAAATTAAGTGCAGAACTGTAACATCACAAAATTAAGTGCAGAACTGTAACATCACAAAAATTAAGTGCAGAACTGTAACATCACAAAAATTAAGTGCAGAACTGTAACATCACAAAATTAAGTGCAGAACTGTAACATCACAAAAATTAAGTGCAGAACTGTAACATCACAAAATTAAAATTATACATACAGTATATAAATATATACAAAACTGTAATATTTCCTATGGAAAATAAATTAAATTGCAACACCCTTTCATTTTGGAAAGAGTGAGGACTTTATAAAATGCTACACCTTTTATATTAAAAAGTGAGGAAAAACAAAAATGGAATAACAAATAAAACGCAAATTAATTATAGGGAATCTAAGATGGGTTTTGTGGCCTTTCCTTGGCCACAGCTCAAACTATTACTATTACAAGGGTTTTGTGGCCTACCTTGGCCACAACCCAAACAATTACAAGGGTTTTGTGGCCTCCCCTTGGCCACAACCCAAACAATTACAAGGGTTTTGTGGCCTCCCTTGGCCACAACCCAAACTATTACAAGGGTTTCTGGCCTACCATGGCCACAACCCAAACGATAACAAGGTTCTTGTGGCCTTCCATGGCCACAGACCAAGCTATTACAAGGGTTTTGTGGCCTACTTTGGCCACAACCCAAACAATTACAAGGGTTTTGTGGCCTCCCCTTGGCCACAACCCAAACAATTACAAGGGTTTTGTGGCCTCCCTTGGCCACAACCCAAACTATAACAGGTTCTTGTGGCCTTCCATGGCCACAGACCAAACTATTACTAGGGTTTTGTGGCCTACTTTGGCCACAACCCAAACAATTACAAGGGTTTTGTGGCCTCCCCTTGGCCACAGCCCAAACAATTACAAGGGTTTTGTGGCCTCCCTTGGCCACAACCCAAACTATTACAAGGGTTTTGTGCCTACCTTGGCCACAACCCAAACAATTACAAGGGTTTTGTGGCCTCCCCTTGGCCACAGCCCAAACAATTACAAGGGTTTTGTGGCCTACCTTGGCCACAGCCCAAACAATTACAAGGGTTTTGTGGCCTTCCCTTGGCCACAGCCCAAACAATTACAAGGGTTTTGTGGCCTCCCTTGGCCACAACCAAACAATTAAGGGTTTTGTGGCCTCCCCTTGGCCACAGCCCAAACAATTACAAGGGTTTTGTGGCCTACCTTGGCCACAACCCAAACTATTACAAGGTTTTTGGCCTACCATGGCCACAACCCAAACGATAACAAGGTTCTTGTGGCCTTCCATGGCCACAGACCAAACTATTACAAGGGTTTTGTGGCCTACTTGGCCACAACCCAAACAATTACAAGGGTTTTGTGCCTCCCCTTGGCCACAGCCCAAATAATTACAAGGGTTTTGTGGCCTCCCTTTGGCCACAACCCAAACTATTACAAGGTTTTGTGGCCTATTTTGGCCACAACCCAAACAATTACAAGGGTTTTGTGGCCTTCCCTTGGCCACAGCCCAAACAATTACAAGGGTTTTGTGGCCTCCCTTGGCCACAACCCAAACAATTACAAGGGTTTTGTGGCCTCCCCTTGGCCACAGCCCAAACAATTACAAGGGTTTTGTGGCCTACCTTGGCCACAACCCAAACTATTACAAGGGTTTTTGGCCTACCATGGCCACAACCCAAACGATAACAAGGTTCTTGTGGCCTTCCATGGCCACAGACCAAACTATTACAAGGGTTTTGTGGCCTACTTTGGCCACAACCCAAACAATTACAAGGGTTTTGTGGCCTCCCCTTGGCCACAGCCCAAATAATTACAAGGGTTTTGTGGCCTCCCTTTGGCCACAACCCAAACTCTTACAAGGGTTTTGTGGCCTATTTTGGCCACAACCCAAACAATTATGGGTTTTGTGGCCTTCCCTTGGCCACAGCCCAAACAATTACAAGGGTTTTGTGGCCTCCTCTTGGCCACAACCCAAACAATTACAAGGGTTTTGTGGCCTCCCCTTGGCCACAACCCAAACAATTACAAGGGTTTTGTGGCCTCCCTTGGCCACAACCCAAACTATTACAAGGGTTTTTGGCCTACCATGGCCACAACCCAAACTATAACAAGGTTCTTGTGGCCTTCCATGGCCACAGACCAAGCTATTACAAGGGTTTTGTGGCCTCCCCTTGGCCACAGCCCAAACTATTACAAGGTTTTATGGCCTCTCATGGCCAGAGACCAAACAACATAAAAACAGTACAGGATTCAAAGCCCCAAGCCCTCCAGATCTACCTGTGGAGGAGTAACATTTACTCCACTAAAACTACGGGTATTGACTAATCTGAAGTGGTAGGAGGTTTGAATACAGTACAAACTCTTTCAACCAAACAACATAACATGGAAGTACAGTACATTTCAATTAACTCACCAACGTAGAAGTCATTTTAATTAAAACATAAATCATTAACAAAACAAAACATGACGAAACTCCAAAACAACATTAGTAAACCGGCATTTAAAAATTGGTGACATAAAATTTACACAGATAAATAATGAGCAAAAATTAATAACTTTACTTAAATTCCATAAATTTCCTATACCTAAGGGGAGTCGAACTGATTGAAATAACTTTAACCAAACTTGAGAAGCTAACCTCTTGAACTTTTATATTTAAATAGGTCTTGAGTAACCTTTCTCTTCCTAAATTCCTATTTCATTCTTTTCAATCCATTTCACATGGTTTAAAACACAGTTTATCAAAAATTTGATCTATAACACAAATTTAATTTTCTCTGGCCCCCCCCCCCCCCCCCCCCCCCCCCCCCAGTATATGGAAAAACCACAACATGGTATCGTATGTGAACCTTTATTTCATAATTAATATAAATTATTTATTAATTGAATTAATTATCTATACAAAATTGGCTCGGGATTGTTGACATAGCCTAATGGGAATGAAATGATTGCCATACATACATAAACCGTATGTAGGCGTCGGTCTGCGTAACCACGTGAAACCTTCATTTATTTCACGTGAAACGAAATTTTCCATTTGCTAACCAATGCAAAATACAAGGGAGAAAGAGTCAACAACCTTTGCCAAATCAGCAATTTATACAGAAATATGAAGATATATTAAAGGAATAGCCTCAGGGCTGTTTATGTTACAGTAAACGCTTTAAGCAGGAAGGATGTCTAAAGTCCTCCCTAAAGTTCTGTGTGAATTCCTTATAATATAAAACCTAATGATTATAAAAGGGTAGGCCTATTCCTTCAGGGGTTAATAAGTGATTGCCTATATTAGTAACAAAGTGTTAATTCGTCGTGTAACTTCATCGTGGCGGCCCTACACCGAAGATCGTAACGCCCTGCATCGAAGTAAACTAAGATCCATCAAAATTAAGGTGAGGCAATTTCATTTTCACACTAGGGCGTCTAAAATCCCGACGCTAAAATTACCATAAACAATTAAATATAAAGAGGTCCTTTAAAGACCTACATATTCATAACTCTCTAACGAAAATATATAGGGCTTTTGTCGTTCACTCTCCACTGAAATCCGCTGGACATTTCCAACGGATGAGGGTAACAGGCAATCAACCCAATGCCCTGTATAGTTTTTCACAGCTGTGGTCGTAAATATACATTCAATCCACAAGTTCTTTGCTGTTATGGGAAGCAATTGTGTACTATTCCTCGTGATGCTAAGTACTACAGTTTTCAAGGAAGGTACGCTGGTTCTATATTAAAATGAAAATACAGTGTGTTAATGTTCCCATAATGCATGTGCGTGAGAATTGCTACTTATAAAAAAGAAAATTTGCATTACATTGTGATTTTTAAATTAACTTGATGGTACAACTGCAGTTTTAATGATTCTTTTTTTTTATCGTTTCTTCAGGTATTCCTATTGTTACAAATGTTTCAACGAAATTCAGGGAGATACAATAACCCTTGGCGATGATCCAAATCAACCAGCTTTGTAAGTTTTTTTTTTTTTTTTTTTTAATTTACTAGTAAGAGATTGCCAACCACGAGACTTTCCAATTACCTTGAGACGAGAGTAAACAATTTCCTTAAGAAAAAAGAGGCAGGCGCTGGAGAAGTTTATATAAGAGTGGTTTCTTCAACAGATAAAAATGTTGAAGTAAAAGCAGGAATGAAGGCCAGGTAAATTGTAAAGGCACTCGCATCTGAAAATAAATACATGAAGTAAGAATAATGGTGGTGTAACTTATAATTAATTAGTGAATTAATAAAATTTCTAATTAGTTACGCCTTACGTGAATATTCTTTTTCAGATTTGTTGATACTGGGCAATTGTCAAATGATTTCCCATATAGAGCTAAGGCTTTATTTGCATTTGAGGAGATTGACGGTGTGGATGTTTGCATTTTTGGGATGCACGTCCAAGAGTATGGTTCAGATTCTCCTCCTCCAAACAAACGTAGAGTTTATCTTGCATACCTTGATTCTGTCCATTTCTTTAGGCCACGGCATTATAGAACAACTGTATACTACGAAATTCTTCTTGGGTACTTAGACTATGTTAAACAGTTAGGGTAAGTACAGTTGTTAGTTTTCTAAAATGTTTTATTTATGTAGTTTAAGACAAAAATGTGACTCATTTACTGAAAGGTAATGTAATTATGTAAAGGTCTAACCTGGACTAAAAATAGAGTAGTGTTTAATTCACCTTTTGACGAATAACAAGCATTATTCTACCTTATTAGCAAACACCTTTTGCAGGGAAGATAACTTCCCACAGAAACTACTAGAAGATCATTTATTACACAGCTTTGCATGGTAAAATGAGCCCAAAGTATAAGAACATAATGGGTGCTTTGTACTTACATAACTGAAATACAGTAGTACTTTTTCTTAAAAGTAGGGCATCAGTCTTCAGATCCTAAGGAGGATATAGTACAATTGGTCATTAGGTGGTAGTTTGTGGATATTTACCATTTTATTTACATTATCAATCACTCTTAATATTGACTGCATAAAACTTTTCAGTTATACCATGGCACACATTTGGGCCTGCCCTCCTTCTGAAGGGGATGACTACATCTTCCATTGCCATCCCCCAGAGCAAAAGATCCCAAAACCAAAGCGCTTGCAGGATTGGTATAAGCGGATGTTGGACAAAGGCATTGTTGAACGAATTGTCCTTGACTATAAAGACATCCACAAGCAAGCTTTTGAGGATAACATGAAATCGCCCGCCGAACTCCCTTACTTCGAGGGAGACTTTTGGCCAAATGTTATGGAAGAGAGTATTAAGGAATTGGACCAGGAGGAAGAGGAGAAGAGGAAACAAGAAGAGGCGGCGGCGGCGGCAGAAGCGGCACAAGCTAATGACGAAGAAGAAGAAACTAGTCAGGATGGGAAGAAGAAGGGGCAAAAGAAGCACAAAACTAAAACCAAAAATAAGAGCCAACAGAAAAATAAATCGAAGAGCAAAACCAACGCATCAGGATGTAATGATCTTGCTCAGAAAATCTTTGCTACTATGGAGAAACATAAAGATGTCTTCTTTGTTATAAGGCTTCATAGCGCTCAGTCAGCTGTTAGCCTTCCTCCAATTCAAGACCCTGACCCAATTATTGTGTGTGATTTGATGGATGGCCGAGATGCCTTCCTCACATTGGCCGGGGAGCGGCATTTGGAATTTTCATCCCTAAGAAGAGCCAAATTTTCTACTATGGCTATGCTTTATGAACTGCACAATCAAAACCAGGATAGGTTTGTTTACACTTGTAACAGCTGCAAGACACAGGTGGAAACAAGATATCACTGCCAGGAATGTGATGACTTTGATTTATGCACAACATGCTATAACAGAGATGGCCATCCTCATAAAATGATTAGATTAGGTTTGGGCCTGGAAGATGGTTCTGCCTCGACTGAAAACAAGAATATGAATATTCAAGAAGCACGTCGTCAATCTATTCAGAGGTGCATACAGTCTGTTATGCATGCAGCTAAATGTAGGGACGCCAATTGTCGCCTGCATTCTTGCTCCAAGATGAAGAGGGTTCTGTCACATGCAAAAACGTGCAAGAAGAAAAACGATGGTGGTTGCTCCATATGTAAGCAGTTGATTGCTCTTTGCTACTTCCATGCCAGAAATTGTAAAGATCAGAAGTGTGTAATTCCTTATTGTTACAATATTAAGCAAAAATTGAAGCAACAGGAAATTCAGCAGAGGTTCCAGCAGCAGCAGTTGGTAAAGAGAAGAATGCAACAGATGAACGCACGTATGATGGGTGCTCAACAGTCCTCCTCGTCAGCTACGACGGTGTCTCAGCCAGCGCAAAGTCCTGTTCAGAACACAAGCTGGCACGAAACCTGCACAACACGGACCTCCGCCGAAAGTATTGGAAGCTGTTAAGGAGGTATAATTAGTCTTGTTATTATTGGCATTATTTCTTAAGACAGAGTTATATTTCACTTCGCAGTGGAGTGTAACTTTTGTTTTTGTGAGTTAAACTAATTAAATGTAGGATATTTTTTATTTTTAATCAAATTTTTATTGAAATCGAATAGGTTAACTTATTTATTGATTGAAAGTCAGTATAGGGTAGTGTTCATTAGGAATGGACAATGGAGTAAACATCCGGTGTGATTGAGGAGTGGAAATAACAGAAGTCGACCATTGTAGAATGTTAAAAATGTACTTGGTGGGACGAGTGATGGTAAGGGAAGATATACGAGGGCTACTCAATATATTTTGCCTCACCGTTATTTTTTATTTTTTTATTTATTTTTTTCCCTCTTTCTTCTTTCCAAGTTTCCTTGTAAGTCCCAGAAATTTTGTACACAAGTAGTTACATACCTTTTTTACAAGTTTTTATTTTTCCACATAATCTCCATCCTTTTCTACGGCTTTCCTCCACCTCGAAACAAGGGCCTTTATTCCTTGCTGGTAAAAGTCCGCTGGAGCCACCTCTTAACCTCCTCAAGAACCTCGTCGTCACTCTGAAACTTTCTTCCACGAATAGCATCCTTCATTGGCCCAAACAAATGGAAGCCCAGAAGATGGTGGCCATAACCTTTCCTGCAGAGGGAGCCACTTTGAACTTTTTCTTGCGTGGGGAGTCTGCGTGATGCCACTCCATGGATTGGCGTTTTGTTTCAGGTTCAAAATGGTGTACCCTAGTCTCGTCCCCAGTCACAATTCGTTAAAGGAAGTCATCCCCTTCTGTCTCGTATCGAACCAACGACTCAGAAGCAATTTCCTTTCTTTGGGCTTTGTGATCTTTAGTCATTTGGCGAGGAACAAACCGTGAACACACTTTTGAGTATCCCAGTTGCTGAATTATCGTATTCACACTTCCCTCACTAATTCCTAGCTCCAGTGATAGCTCCTTGTATGTGACGCGCCGATTTGATCGAATGATGCTGTTAGCACGTTGCACAGTGTGAGATGTCACAGCCGATGCCGAGCGACCGCTGCGTGGCTCATCATCGAGGCTGTTTCTCCCTCTCCGATGATCTCGCACGTTTAGAACAGCGTCCGTGTTTCGATCAACAACAGCATCTCCGTAAACGTTTTGTAGACGTTTGTGAATATTTCCAACTGTTTCTTTTCTGCGGTTAAGAACTCGATAACAGCTCTGTTTAGGACGCACATCACTGTCAGACGCCATTTTCGAAACTGCATTAACCATCGGTTTTATACAAGGGTGTTTAAAAGCGGTTTTATACAAGGAGGGGAGATTCAAACTTGAAAAATCCGGTTATGTGAAGCGCAGAAAGTTCAAACTTAAGGCCCAAAAGATATTTCAGCCCCATGACCTATTATTTAGCTAAGAAAAAAGGATGGGGCAAAATATATTGAGTGCCCCTAGTATATAAAAGGGTAGAAAAAAATTGTTACAACTAGCGAAATCCCCACCCCAGGTCAAGGAAAGTGAACATGATGGCATTAATAAAAATTAAAGAGAAACTCTGCCAGGAAATTGAAAAGTGTAAAGGAGTAAATGGTAATATAAAATTGAATAGTATTATACATTGATGTATAATTGTCAGGTGCTTCAACACGGTTATTTTATTCTATGATTATAAACATGAATTTAAGGTAGTGTGTGTAGAACATAAACTAGACGAGAATGAGGGAATTGACAGTCCATCTTATAAAGCAAAAGTATGATTCTGGGAACATAAAATCTTAAGTTAATATTTTATTCCCCATTTTTAGGTTCAGCGACAGGCACAACAGCAAGCTGGTTCAACAACTGCTGTCAGCTATGGGAAAGGTAATCCAGGTAATATGCCTATAAATTCCCAGCCCCAGATGATTCCATCCCATATAGCCAACCAGCAGACGCGCCCCCTATGTCTGCGAATCCAGTGGGACCAATGAGTAACATAGGCCCTCAAATGTCTCAAATGAGTCCTATTGGAAAGCCAAGTGCCATGATGCAGCAGCAGCCACAACCTCCTCCACAACAGCAGCCTCAACCCAATAGAACATTACCAGGAATGGAGCAGTTGTGGAGTAGGTATGAAACACACAAGTTTATTTTCTTTACAGTGTATTCCCATCATGTTTCATTTCTTCCACTGGCTAACTAATCAGAAAAAGGAAATAAATTTTACTTTAAACCTCGGTGGTGTAGTGGTTAACATCGCTAACTACGAATCTACCGGCCCCGGTTCAATTCCCGGTGACGGCAGTTGGCGCGCAGCAAACCCAGCTGTTCATCCTTTCATACAATAAAAATAGGTTGGTAGATAAATGGGTACCCTGGGTAGTCTAGTAGTTAAGACACTGGTCTGCTCTTCGGGAGGTCGTGAGATTGAGTCCGAGTGAGGACGTTATAATTTCTGACCACTCGTGATAGGTCGTGGTTCGAATTCCACGTTAAGCTGTAGGTCAAAGGTGGAGTAACAAGCTTGACCTTCGTGAGAATATACACGCACGCGCGCGCACAGTGATTACAGTGATTAAGCCCATTGTTAGTTTAGGAATAATGCTTATTATTTTAGAAAATACTGAGCACTTGTTAACTTGAAGAAATATACAGAAAGGGGCATCTTGAAATTGGAAAATATTTATTCACTGTTAAACTCTCTTAGGACAAAAGAAGACATTCCCCTATCATGAGTGAAGGTTAAAATCGGTAAAGTTAAAATCAATAGCTATTTTTTTATTTTTTTGTATTCTAATAAAAATACTTACAGTAGGTATTCAAGTCCAGTGGGAATGCAAAGTCAACAACAGAACCAGGCTGGAGGCATCAGACCAACTATCATGAATCAACAGAA
Source organism: Bathynomus jamesi (assembly GCA_023014485.1). Taxonomy (NCBI): domain Eukaryota; kingdom Metazoa; phylum Arthropoda; class Malacostraca; order Isopoda; family Cirolanidae; genus Bathynomus; species Bathynomus jamesi. The sequence goes on along the minus strand of JAJOZX010010215.1, from coordinate 66,128 downwards.
TCCCATGGGTCAACAAGGGCAAAGCGGTCCCACTGGGCAGCCAGTTATGGGACCCCCTGGGCAACCTGGGCAACCTGGACAGCAAGGGCAGCCTCAGCGAAATTCCACCCAAGCTTTGCAGCACCTCCTTCAAACTCTTAAAAACCCGTCCAGTCAACAGCAACAAATGGAAGTACTTCACATCCTAAAAACTCATCCTCAACTAATGGCAGCATTCATTAGACAAAGACAAATCCAGCAGCAGCAGCAGCAGCAGCAGCAGCAGCAACAACAGCAACAACAACAACAACAACAACAACAAGCACCTGGTTGTCAGCCGAGCATGATGGCTCAAACCGTGGGGATGCAACCAAATATGGGCCAAGGAATGCAAGGGAACATGCCACCGAATATGCAGCCAGGGAGCGGCAGTATCCAGACTCCAATGACAGGGGCAATGGTCAATCAGTTGAATAATAATCAGTCAATGCAAGGCCAACAACAGCAGTTGGGTGTTTCACCAAGCCAAAATATGACACAGCATCAGTGGTATCAAAAGCAGTTGATATTAAGACAACAGCAGCATCAACAGCAGCAGCAACAACAACAGTCCCAACAAGGAGGCTTCCAGCAGCCCCAAGCTCCCCTTTATGCCCAAAGGCGGCAAATGGGCTTCCCTCAGCAGCATAATTTTCAGGCAGGAGACAGTCAGTTCAGTCAGGGCTTCCCTCAACAACAACAAATGTTGATACAACAGCAGCAGATGAAACCTGTTCCTCCTTCTATGTCTCCTCAACCTGGAGGACCTGGGATGATGCCTCCGGGTGCTACTATGACCAATCCTTCTCCTCAGCATCTGATGCAGTCTGTAACCTCTCCTCCACCAAACAGCCTTCCTCAAACTGTTCGTTCACCTCAGCCCAATCCTTCCCCTCGTAGTCACCAACCCATTCCTTCTCCCAGGTCTGTTCCAGTGCCCTCTCCCCACCACCCAGCCCCCGTTCCTTCCCCTCACCACCCGCACCTGTACATTCTCCACACCCAGAGGGCCAGCCAGGGCCTCCATGGCTGTTAGCACTGCAAATGAGTCAATGATGCTTCCCAAATGCCTGGTGGACATCACACACAGCAGGGCCTTTCCTCTCTTCAGGGAAGTAATAGTCAGCAGATAGGGGGAATGGTCCCAACCACCGAGGGAGGTGCCTTCCTTGACGCCTCAAGACCAACTTGATAAACTCGTAGATACCTTATAGTAATAGAGCTTTTCTTAGATTGTAATGTAGATATACCATGTAAATAATTTGTATTTCAAAGATTCTCAGTAAGAACTTTGTGATTTTGTTATTATTTGCGGTACATTCTGCAAATAAGGTTACATTGCTTCTTTGAAGCTATTATAATTGAGATGATCGTGTAAAGACTTGTTAATATTTAAAATAAATTGTTATATTGATTTTAGGAAATCAATGACATGTTCAAATTTGTTTTAGTTTTGCATTGAGGTTCATTAATTGTACAATCTACATTGAGTCAAATCTCACTAATCTAATACTCTTTAGTTGTCAACAAGACATTTTTCGTTTTATAAACATTGTTATGACAAAGAGGAAGACAGAACAAACTTGAGACACGCAAGTTTTGTATAACTTTGTTGACGTTTTAACCCAAAACATTCCGTATCGTTAACAAAATTTGAGGAATTGGAGAGTTGGAGGAGCAATCAGGGAATTCTTTGTATTGCTCAAAGATTAATTTGAGCTGCTGTCACTTGCATATTCTTCCTTTTTTTAACAGCTGCATGTTAACTCTGTTACCAACCAATCCCCAATCATCATACCTTTATATTATTGTTCTCTAAATTCAATTGTATAGACTCTCAACACGTGCTCATTGGATTTCCATCTGTTGTACATATGTGGTATATTCAATTTATTTTGATTCTTAAATCTTTATTTTCAGTTTTTGTTTCTGTCCAAACCAATGAGGAAGTTTTGTTAAGAGGATTTGACTATTTTATAATAAATATATGAGTGTGTTCCTGTTTTTTTTTGTCATTTTATTATTTAATATTATTTATTTATGTATAGTAACATTAAATTAAAGTATTTGTCAATATATAAAAATTTACCTACTCTTTTGAATTGTTTTTAATGATAAATTTCATGAATGTTTATATATAATGAAAATTAAATATTTTAGAATTTTACAGTTTATTTGTAATTAAGGATTTTTCTTGTACCTTTTTTTTTTTTTTTAAACATGGGCGCACGCGAAGTGATTAATTAACATAATGAACCATCCAAATTATGAATGCTAGTTTTGTTTATAGTTAGTTAATTCAGAGATATTACTTAGTATGTCTCTGATATTTGTCATTTTTAGTATGAAATTATAATAAAAGAAAAAATTGTTGGATTAATAATAGTAATGGAAAGTAGGTTTGTTTGCTTTTTTTTAATTTTTTTTTTAACCCTTCCGCTACGGGGAAGGGTTAAATGTACGTTAATGTACGTTTCCCGTATTTGAAGGGTTAACAAAGAAAAACGGACAAAAGTATTTGAGGTGAACTCGCAGTTGCATTGGTATTAATAGTGGAATTATTAATTTTGCGATAACCATACATCTATGTACGAAGTAATATTGATAGACAAACCATAGGTTGATGAACTTGGTTATTCAACAATTAAAAAATATTTTTAAACTATTTAATTTAGTTTAGTTTGTTTCAGCTTAAAATTCTTCATTGATTGTTTATTATTTGCATAATTACTAATTAAGGTTTCGGCAGCAGTTTCTTAAAATTAATTGGTGATAACATCAGTGGTTTAGCTTCAACTATCAGGTCATCCCATAAGTAATGTCGTTTTTTAGATCGGAATTTGAAGGACCAAAAAAAAAAAAAAAAAAAACTTTTTAATCTCGTATATATTTTCCATCGGAATCAATGACACTGCCAACATCCTACAAGCTTTTCAATGCCATGTTTATAAAATTCAGGCGGTTTTGAGGCAAAAAACGTACAAAGACTGGTGTGCAGGTCATTTAAAGAAGTATACTGTTTCTCGTCAAGATAGTTTTGCAGACTCCTGAAGAGATGATAATCTGAAGGCGCAAGGTCTGGAGGATGTGGAAGTTTTTCCCACCCAAGCTCCTCAATTTTTGCAGAAGTGATACGAGTGATATGAGGACGTGCGTTGTCGTGGTGGAACACGATTCCTTTCCGATTAACCAAGAAGGTCTCTCTCCTTTTAGTGCAGTGTTCAATCGATCCAGTTGTTGACAGTAGACTTGAGCGGTGATTGATTGGTTGTGTGGTAAGGTTTCAAAGTGTATTACACCACCTTTATCCCCCAAAACACTAAGCAACACCTTCCGAGGGTGAAGATTTGGTTTTGGCTGTGGTGTCGGCGTGTCGCTGGTTCTCCGACACAAACCCACTGTCAACGCGCGCTTAACATTCTGGTACAGTATCCACTTTTCATCACCAGTCACTAAACGGTGCGGAAACGGATCTTGGAGTTCACGGGAATGAGAGCTGTGCTAATGTTTACCCGCCCCCTCAGATTGTCGACCGACAATTCCTGTGGCACCCATTTTCCTAACTTAGGCACTTTCCCGAGTTGTTGCAAATGTCGATGGATGGTGGACGGGGATGAATTGAGTTTCTGGGCCAATTCTTCGACAGTTGTTGAACAGTCTTCTTCAAGTGCGGCTAACAGCAGGTCATCATCAAACTCAGCAGGGCGTCCAGAGCGTGCTGCATCTGTCAAACAGCAGTCACCATTCCTAAACTTTTGAAACCATCTTTAACATTTCCTCACATGCAGAATATCGTTGCTATAAACGTCCTGAATGTTTCGCGTTGCTTCAGTAGCACTATTCCCTTTTTTGAACTCGTAAAGCATTATATGCCTGATATGCTCTTCTGATACCGCCATGTTTATGAGGGGTTCACATAAAGCAAAACACGTGTCTTCACTGGTCAAGGTCTGTAAAGTATGTAGCGAAACACGATAGATCTCCTCTTAGATAAACCTTCGGAAAATTTATGCTTAAACCGAGTAGGACTAGTTTAAACTTAATCTATTGTAAAAAACATTACTTATGCGATGACCTGATAAAATTCTTGGAAGAATTTTAGTTGAAGCTAAACCACTTCAGTTTGGAACTGAAATTAAAGCTGATAAAATATTGAAACGATGTTCTTGCAGATGTCCATCACTTTGAATTCATATCAAATATTCCCATATGGAAATAGTGTTACTGCTAGTCTACCAATCTCGCTGAACATAGTTTTGATGATTTGAGAAGGAGGCGGGGTAACAAAAATTGTGAAATTGGTTTTTTTTTTTAAGTTTCCATATAGAAAGCTATTACTGCATTAAAGTTATTAATATCATTGACAAATACTTACTCATTATTATCTGAAAGTGTTAACTTTGTTGGAACAACTGCGAAAAGGAGGCTTTGGAGTAATAACCGGTCTATTCCTGTGATGGAAATGTAATTTCAAAAAACGATTTTAAATTTTTTTTTACGCGAGAAGCGCTTATGAAAACAGTTTTTTTTTGCGTACTGAGGAAATTTTGAAAGTTCGAGGTCAATAATCTCCAAAGTGAGAATTAAACCAGAGAAATCTTGGTTGATTTGGGATTTAACATTCATTGTAATTACACAACCTATTTTTGACTAAATCTTGAAATACGAGCGTGATTTTCATTATAAAAATTGGGAGAATAGCAGAGTACTGAAATTTTGTTGAGTATATTTGCAAGTCCGAAACTTGTTACTGGGAGCCAAGAAAATGCTTACCAGTGTGTATCGTATTTTGTAACAGATGTGTACTCTGAAGGGGAATAGGAAACCAGTTGAGATAAATCTATGTACAACCAAGGATTACGTTATACTATATTCGATCGTTTGGGTTCTGGGATAACCTGTAACCAGTCTTGTTGCGCGTCACAATTTTGTTGAGAAAGTCCATTTCCTTTGATAACGCTGCAGTTGCGAGTGCTCGATCGAACGTTCTGGAAGTCGTCTTGCGTTCACTTTTCAAACATGAGATAGATGTGAATAGTTCTTTCCACAATTTCATGCTATTTGATTCTGTAGCAATATACAAACAAGCGAAGTCGATTGTTGAACTCTTCAAATTTAACTAATTGTAGGACTTACCACCACGTTTTCCATTAAGGGTTATTTCGGTGTGTGAATCTGATGATCTACAGTTTAGTAAACACACAGTAGCTTGCAGATTTCGCAGTGAACTTAAATTTGTTCGAAAGCACTAAGACTTGCAGCGAGCACATCCCGAGGTGGTTTATTTGGAAATACTCGTGTCTAATATCGAAGTATTAAAAACAGAAATTAATGTGAAAACGACACAGATGGGAGACTGATTATCAAGCAGTTGGTGACTGATGAAATTCAAGCGCAGCCTGTATGAGACCGTTTTCCGATGCCAGACAACTGGGTTTGGAGATTTCCAGGAAACTAGTGAAAACAGGCAGGCATTTTATTTAAAACCTATTGCTAATCTTGGGGGCCCACTTTTCCAAAACATAAAACTAAAAGTATGGTATCCTGTATTCCTAAATGTTGGATATGTACATTTACTCTTTGCCAGAAAAAGGTGCAGCCATTGTTTAATTCGTATTTACTATCTGGTGACGAATAAACAATAAAACAGAATCCCAAGACATCTTGCGAATTTTCAAATCTTGTTCCCAATGAATGAATGAATAGCAGTGCTTCACCGGCGCTTCGACTGCCGAGGTCATATCGCGTTGAAACTAAAGGGAGAACACAAGGAGATGGTGAGAGAGGAATATGGGAGAAAAAGTGAGAAAGGAGAGAAAAGACAGAAGAAACAGCAAAGAGAGGAAGATATAATACCTGAGCCACACTAAACAGATAGTAGTTGGCCAGTCTGACGGAGAAAGGAGAAAAGTGTGTCCTTCGGTACAGGTGTGGAATCACCCAACAAAAGAAAAAGAGTAAGAGTGGAGCTGAAGGGGCAAAAAGGGAAGAGCTGGGAGCGAGCAACGGCAAAGGCAGGACAAACTAACAGTAGATTTGAAACACAAAGAGGAGTGCCGCAAGGGCATAAGAGGTCTAGATCCCCTGTCATAAAATGGCCATGCGTGAAGCGAGTATGACCAATAAGCAGGCTCACCAGGGCAGTCTCAAAGCGTCGGTCACGCTGACGAGAGGAAGGCCACTGATGTTTCGAGGGCTTCAAGGCCCTCAGGAAATTCCCGGGTACATTTTCCCACTGGCGCTGCCACCAGCGAAGGAATGCATCACAGAAAACCCAGTGAAGTCCGACGCCGGGAGAGGTGTGTTTGGGTCGAAAGGCAGAAATGACCTCTCGCCGCAGCGTTCGCGCGTTCGTTGGCCGGAACACCGACGTGGGAAGGTACCCAACAAAAGGCGATCAACTTACGGCGTGATGAAAAAGGACAAACCAGAACTGGATTTGTCACCAGCGGATGCGGGGAGACGAGAGAGGACAGGGCCTCAAGAGCTCTACGGGAGTCGGAATAAATGACAAAAGATATAAAGGAGAGTTGAGAGAGAAATCAAAGAGCCAAGAGAATAGCCGAGAGTTCCGCCGTAAAGATGGAAGCCACTGGATGACGATGATTTAATTACCGACGGGAAGGCTGGCGAGCAAGAGCCGTCAGTGAACAAAGGGATAGAATCAGAATGGAATAGAAATAATTGTCGGAGGGCGAAAAGGTGGAACTGTGACTTCGGTACAGCAGAGAAGAAGACGCAGATACGAAGGGGAAAAAGCCCCTCCATCCGAAGACCATACGGTCAAACCAAGTGGGGACAACGGTCGAAGTAGGCTGAAGAGGGATTGGAAGACTGGGGTGGAGGAACACTGCCGAACGCGAAAAAGGTATTTTAAGCCCATTAAGGTATGGTGGACATCCAACGAGAGATGGCCACTTTCCAAATAAAGACTGACAAGAGGAGAGGACTGGAATGTGCCATTGCTGATGCGTACACCAAAGGAGTGGATTCGTCCAGCATGCGCAGGGCCGAGGCAGGGGCGGAGGAATAGACCTGACAGCCATAATTCAATTTACTTTGGACCAGGGAGTGGTAGAGCCACTAAAGGGTGTGGCGGTCAGCACTTCAATCGGTATGGGAAAGGAACTTGAGAAGGGTGCAAGTCTGAAGGAACGAAGCCTTCCTGGGGAATCCAGGAGAGCGGAATCAAGGAGGAGACTCAAAAATCTAGTTTCGGGGACAACGGGGAGCGGCAATCCATAAAGAGAGGAGGAAGGGACGGCAGTGCTGCGGCGGCGACGACAATAATGCATCACCACCGACCTCGAAGGAGAAAACCGAAACCCGTGATCTGTGGCCCATCTGGAGACCGAAGCAATAGAAGGAGATTGTAGACACCAATCGACCAGGGAAGTACTTCGGGGTGGATGTTAGGCAGGAGTCAGGGAGTGCTGGAACTCCCGTTTCTCCTGTCACTGTCCTCCTTAGTTGATCCTTTTCCGTGTCTCATCTACCCTGTGAGCAGTCCAGCATGGTCTCAAACTCACACTTCTCTCCCTATTCGTTACTACATATACATGCATCTTACACATTACATAACCTTTTCAATAAAAAAAATAAAAAAGGCATTAACTTCAAGAGCCTCGGAGTCCCGTGGGGAGAAGACCATAAATGTCATCACTTCTGGCTCCCCCACTGGCAATACCGGGAACGCAGACCCGGGTAGTGGGACTGGATCTGCTATCGCCCATTCGAGATCTTCTGGGCCTCTGCCTGATTCACTTTTCATTAATTTCTGCAACATTCGTGGCCTTTTCTCAAATTTTCAATCTGTAATACCACCTCTCCTCTAAACCTCATCTTCTTTTCCTCACTTTAACTCAGGTATCTGGGACGACTGACATCAATCCTTTTTCTGCACCCTCTTACTTTCTCGATACTCGATTTCATTCCAAAGGTGGATATTGCGAATATGTACAAAGTGACCTAACTTGTTCTCGTCTTCCCACACTCGACTCTTCTGAATTGGCTACGGCTTACATACCAATCTCATACTAAATACATCTGCGCTGTTTACCTTTCCCCTAATTCTACTGACTATCCAAACTTTTTGACTACCTCACTTCCAAAGTGGAATACATTCTATCCCGCTCTCCCCTTTGCTGAAATCTCCATTTTAGGAGATTTCAATGTTTATCACCACCTTTGGCTTTCCTCACATTTCACTAGCATCCCTGGTGAACTAGCTTACAACTTTCTATCCTAAATGACCTAGAGAGGATTGTCCAGCACCCTACTCGTATCCCCGATTGCCTTGGAGATAGGTCCAACACTGGATTTATTTCATACCTCTTACCCTTCTTTGTCACTTTTTTCTCATTAGGCTCCTCCGATCACAATCTTATATCTGTTTCCTCTGCTATTGTTCTAATTCGGCCTTTGGATCCTCCCAAGAGGAGACGCCTTTGACACTTTACTTTGACGCCGTTGATTGGGAGGCCCTTAGGCAATACTTCTGTGATTTCCCATTGAATGATCACTGCTTGCGTGGCCGGGACCCTCCGGAGTGTGCTAAGTGCATCACGGAGGTGATTCTCTCGGTCATGGAGGCATACATTCCATATTTTATTCCTACCACTAATGCAAAAAATCCTTGGTTTAACTTTACTTGTTCTAATGCTATTCGCAACAGAGAAGTCTTTCAGAACCGTCGTCATCCAACTCCTGACTCTCACTCAGCTTATATTTCTGCCCGTAATCGTGCAAAATCTGTCTAATCTGTCTCGCCTAAAATTTCTTCATCAGACAAAAATGTGAAAACCTTTCCAATTCTAATTCTTGTCGCTCTTTCTGTCAGCTAGCTAAGAACCTCTTGAACAACTTTACTTCCTCTTCTTTCCCTCCTCTTTTCCATTCCGACGGCTCAGTTGCCGCCTCTTCTCCTGATAAAGCTGAACTCTTCGCTCAAACTTTCGCTTACAGCTCAACTATGGACGATTCTCGTGCTGTTCCTCCATCTTCTCCCCCCTCTGACCTTATTATATCTGAAATTAGAATCTCTTCCAAAGATGTTTTTTCTGCCCTATCTGGGTTCAACTTTAGGAAGACGTACAGTCCTGATAGTATTCCTCCTGTTGTTCTTCAGAACTGTGCTCCTGTGCTGACACCCTACCGAGGCAAACTCTTTTGTCTGTCTCTCATATGGTACTTTTCCGTCCTGCTGGAAGTTCGCTTTCATTCAGCCTGTCCTAAAGAAGGGTGACCGCTCTCAACCCTCCAATTATCGTCCAACTGCTTTGATTTCTTGCCTTTCTAAAGTTTTTAAATCTAGCCTTAATGGGAAGATTCTTAAACACCTCTCTTCTCACAATCTTCTTTCAGATCGTCAGTATGGGTTCCACAAGGGACGCTCAACTGCCGATCTTCTTACATATCTCATGCCCATCGGAAACACTTTAACATTGGTAAGACCAACTTGGGGAAAAATATTAAAATTCAGGTGAAAAATGTTGGATTCTGATGCAATTGTACATTTATTTCACACTCACTAAAAGCAATACTTACAGCAAACAACAAAAGTAGTTTCAAGATTTATCTCCTCTCATAAAGTATTAGGTATTACACTGGTTTCTTGTCAAAATCATCATGTTTCACTTCCATTTCAGTCATTGTAGCCTTGGCTCGTACTAGTGGTACCAGTGTGTTAAACAAAGATAACCTATGTTCAGAACTCTGAATAAATCCATTGGCAACATCAACTAAATCTAACTGATCACACTATTCGTTATGCGCAGTTGCACTTATTATTCTTAGGACACTCTTGAGAACAAATAGCAACACCTGGCATATATTTGTTGTGTGTACTACAAACGGTTGTAACATTTTATGAATGAATCTGGGGTTTAGCGCTGATTGGTTGGCTGACTCATCGCCAAATGTCTTCAGAACAATTATTTTCATTCATCACTGGTTTACATATTGTTAAGGAAACATAAATGAATAATTAAATATAAATTCAAGAAGGGGATCTGTATTAATAATGAAGTTAATAAAGATGGTCTTGGAAAAAAAAAAAAAAAAAAACCTTCGAACGTGATGACAGTGTTCATGGTATTGGCAAGCCTGTCATCCTGAACGAACAGAGCCGTTGGCAGGCATTATTACGTCCTGAGCAAATTCTAAATTGATTAATTTATTTACATTTAATATTGAACATAGATGCAGATATTATTTGTGTTATAACAAAGACAGAGCAAAAACCTGATATATATAAATACATATAAAGGGGGTTTATGAATGAAAAAACAATGTTTTGATGCATATTAAATTTTAATAACATTATAACTAAAGCCCGGATGTTTAGGCAAAATGCCATAAATGCGTTTTTTTGCCTATTTTTTGCGTTCACAGAAAAAGTGTCTTTTTCGTCATAAAGTGCCTAATTTGCCTTTTTTCCATTATTTTCTAGTATTATTTCATTAGAGCAGTGGTACTCATTGGGCGGCTCGCGAGACAAATATATATAGCGCATTTGGCTCGCGAGCCGCGCAATGAGTACCACTGCATTAGAGTCCTAAAATAGGCCTATCAGTTTCTGTTTTTATATATATACCTTTCAAATGTTCCGTGCGATGATTCCTCATTTCACGAAGGTCAAGCTTGTACAGTTGCCCACATATGTAATGTTCCGCGACTCAGTACATGTGGCAACGCCGCAGTGTTAGTCAAGGTACCCCAACTGGGGGAAGGTGAGGTGGAGGGAGAACAACCGAGTCCAAGTCTGTATTCATAAAGATAAACAATTAATATGATCGTGAACAGCGTTGAACTCCATGTAGTTTACCAGTCTTATACAGTAATAAGGTTCTATTATGATTACTGCAAATCTATATGAACAGCTACTACAGTAGAACTTTTGGATCACCTGAAGATCAGGGCCCCTATGTATTCTTGTTTTTGCTTTACAGTACCAAATATAATAATACATTAAACTGAATGCCCGGTTAGGTCAACTGTACGCCCTTGACGATTGGTCAAGTCGTGATATTTCCGTTAGTTTTAACGAAGATATCATTTGGTAATTGAGACTGGGGGGCCCTGATTTTCAGGTGATCCGAACTTTTTATATACTAGTGAATGCAAAATGTTCGCCTGCAGAAAATTTTCGCGTTTTTCACATAGGCTAGGGCCTAAGCTATAGTTTAAGCGAAAATATCCAGCAGGCAAAAATTTAACAATTTAAACTCATCTTTGGAAGCTAGTAAGAAAATAAAACGTAGATCATTAAAATACTTTATTTGGAAAGTAAATTCAGTATAATGTAATAAAACATTGTAAAGTAAAAGCAGTAAAAACATTTTAAATTATATTATTAACATTATAAATTATACCTTCAGTATAAGGCGGCCATAAGGCGATGTAAACAGGAAGAAGAGTCTATTCGAGCATCAAAAGCCTGTGAAGCTCGCATAAATAACGATAATAACAAATTTTGGGAATTTGTTAAGAATCAAACGGGTGTCAAAAATGTCCTCCCTCCGACAATCGATGGGGTGTCGGGGGAGGATGAAATTGCAAAGCTATGGAAAAACCACTACTCTAACATTCTTAATAGTGTGAGTAGGGATAATCTTAAGATAGATTGCAGCGAAACGATTGTGGGAGGGACAAGGGAAAGTATTTTGATATCATTTTCTGAAGTAAAGAGGTTAATTAAAGAGTTAAAGACTGGTTCTGCGTCAGGGGTAGATGACTTATCGAACGAACACTTAAAATATGCAAATGACGTAGTATGTCTGCATATATCATTGCTCCTATCAGCCATGCTTGCTCATAGCTATATCCCTGCAGAGTTCATGAGGGTATATATCTTGCCCCTGGTCAAAAATAAGTACGGAGACATTCTGTCCAGCAATAATTACAGGCCTATTGCTGGGCTGGCCTATTATGGGCTAACGAGAAGCCAGTTGATTTCTATCAGTGGGAACGGGATTCTCCTAAAGTTACTGTCTGGTTGGGTATGACCAAATCTAAGATTTATGGGTCCTTTTTTTTGCTGAAGCTACAGTTACAGGGCTTATTTATCTGGACATGCTTCAGCAATTCCTGGAACCCTAGCTTCATTCAGATGGCATTTTAAACACCGTCGTCTTTCAACAAGATGGGGCACCTTGTCATTACGCAAACATTGTTTGGGAGTACCTAAATGAACGATTTCCAAATCGGTGGATAGGACGTGGAGGCAACAGGCCCTGGGCGGCTCGATCTCCTGACCTAACGCCCTTAGATTTCTTTGCATGGGGCTTTATCAAATCAAACGCCTATCAAACGAGGGTTACAGCTCTGCAAGATTTACGTGCTTGTATCGTAACTAGTTAAAAAAATAACCCCTGTCATACTCCAAAATGTGTTCCGCAATGTTGCTGACAGATTCGAACTCTGTAGAGATACTGATGGTGCTCATGTAGAATCATATGCTTAAGTATTCATTAAATGTATGCCTTCTATTATATTGTTATTGAATTTTACCTTTTTGCTACGTTTCCACTGAAATAGATAGGGACTTTATAAACACCCTGTATGTGCTTTTGGCTTTGTTGCTTTATAGTAGCATTTGTCGTTATAGTGAAATCTACCATTATTGGCATTGGTTTTCCCAAAAAGCTAGGCTTTTGCTTGCTTGAGCATTTTAAGGAATGACATGCATCGCGTGAATAAAAGTAATAAACATTATATATATATCCATCCCTTCGCTTTGTCCGGAGCTATAGGGCGCGTCCCTCTGTGGCCAATGGGGGAATGCATCTTCCTCCGATGCAAGGGCCTTCTCTGCCCTCGTGGACCATTGGACCCGTTTGGGGACCCGGTTGATCTCTTACCCTCCTACTTATATTTCCCTCTCCTCCTTTCCCCAACTCTTTCTCGTTTTGTTGTTTCCTCCCTTCCCGCATTTAGCTTTGTTTTGGACTTTGACTTGATTTTTTCCTTGGACCTTGGGTGAAGGTGGTTGTCCTTCACCCTTGTCGCTCTTAAACCAAACCAAAGCCCTGTCCCTGCCATCTTTCACCGCGCGTTGGATGAGAGTGGCCGCCTTGTAGGCACGGGGACTGGGAATGGGTGTATCTCCCCTGCGTGACATCTATTGGCGGTGGGACCGAGTGAGCCCACGATTCACCTTTCCCTTGTTGGAGTCGATGGTGGCTGGATGCGCGCGAAGGATGAAAATTCTCTTTTTTTTGCTATGGCTTCATCTATTCGGTTAACGACTTCCGCTTCTAATACTCGGACTACTCCTCTCAACACTCGGGTGGTAGGCAACCAGGCCCTCGAGTCCCCTACCACTGGAAGCCCCGCTCCAGATGGAGTTGACCCCCCTTTGGTAACTGATCACTTGCATCCTCCTCTACCGTTGCCGACCCAGGCTGTACCCTGAACATCCCTTTGGATGTACACCCTCTGGAGTAGGGGTCTCGCCCCAGCCCGCCTCAGCTGCCTTCGGGCAAGTCAAGTTCCACCCAAGATTTACCTCCAAAACCCGGCTTCTTGCTCTCCCCGTATGCCCCCCTCACCCGCCGTCGGCCCCCTCCCCACGGAAAGAGCCCCGCGGCGGAGGGGGAAGTCGGCATGCACGACCATCCTATCGACAGTTGGATATCCCAGTCCACTTCGACTCTACTGCCTCCATATCCCTTCCAAGTATCCACAAATTCCTAGAGATCCGGCCTACCTCTGGATCCCTTTCCGACCAATTCTGAACGGACGTTTCAGGCGATCCGAGCCCGCAGCAACTCCAGCCGTTATGATGTGCGACCGCAGAGGGATGGTTCCCTCCTCATAAAATCACGCTCAGCCACAGAGACGAAAGCCCTACTCTCCATCACTGAGGTCCTTCGATGCTCGGTGTCCGTTTCACCACACCCTCGCCTGAACCAAAGTCAGGGCACTATTTCTGCCACACGCTTATTGTCAATTACAGTGAACGAGCTCTTGGAGGACCTCGCACACCAGGGTGCCACCAAGATCTATCGCTTCACATCCCGACAGGGAGGTACCCCCTACCCCACACCGCGCCTGCTTCTTACCTTTAATAACTTAGTCCCTCCCGACTGTATTGTATGGGGTATGGGGCCGCACGTCATGCGAATTCTCTGTCCGCCCATACATCCCAGACCCGACCCGTTGTTTTAAATGCAACAAGTTCGGACATGTTAGCTCGCTCAGTTTGTCGGCAGCCGCACCAATTGTGTGTTCGTTGCGGACAAGTTGCTCACCCAGACAAGTGCCCCAACACACCCAAATGCTCCAATTGTGAAGGTGCACACCCATCTTCATCCAGAGAATGCCTGTTCTTCAGGTTCGAGAAGGAGGTCCGAGGCCTACAGGTAGCGGATTTCCTTAGCCTCCGAGAGGCACGAGACAGGGTGCGGAGTCGGGAGGTGAGACCGGGCGTATGTTACGCCGCAGCCCTCGGCTCTGTCCGATCGGCACGCCGCCCTGGCCTGCCGCTCACAATCCCCTCGACCAGTGCTCCTTATTCCTCTCAGGGGGAGTCCCCGCAAGAGCTGACGACCTCCTGTAACCCCACCATTCCCTCTCTCCATGCACCTCACCTGCCACAGATTCCACAGGAGTCTGGGACCAGGACACACAGGCCCCACCCACCTTGAACCCTGCCCTCCCAGCACTCTCTGCACACACCCGAACCTAGTGCCCGGAGTAAGTCGACGAGGCGGAGACGTCGGAGTGAGTCGCCAGACCCTCCGGACCTTCAATTTGTCTCTCCCTCTTCCCCTAGTGCTAAGAAGACGGATCGGACCTTCACATCGCCCACTTCGCCTATGAGGAACAAACTACCCCACAGCAGAAGTCCCATCAATCTACCCCCACAGACTCGGACAATAGTTTCCGAAGTATATGACCCACCCTCCACGACGAGATTCAATCTGGACAACATCCTCTCCCCCGAGGATCCAGTGGATGCGGCTCTGGCGCAGCTACATGGTGAGGGAACTCGGCTGCGCCCGTGAGTCTCATGGACCTGCCCTTGCCTCCTGACGCAATTTTTCTTCCCCTGTCTGGGGTCTCACGACGAACCTCAGGTGGCGATAAGGGGTGCCAGAAGGACCGGCAGATGGGAGGGAGGACGTGCTCAGAGTGGCTGACAGGGTTTGGGCCGGGGATTTTAAGGGAGCAGGTACAGTGGGGGTGGGAGGAGTGAAACAGAGTGTTCTCAAGGTATTGGCAAGCCTGTCATCCTGAACGAACAGAGCCGTTGGCAGGCATTATTACGTCCTGAGCAAATTCTAAATTGATTAATTTATTTACATTTAATATTGAACATAGATGCAGATATTATTTGTGTTATAACAAAGACAGAGCAAAAACCTGATATATATAAATACATATAAAGGGGGTTTATGAATGAAAAAACAATGTTTTGATGCATATTAAATTTTAATAACATTATAACTAAAGCCCGGATGTTTAGGCAAAATGCCATAAATGCGTTTTTTTTGCCTATTTTTTGCGTTCACAGAAAAAGTGTCTTTTTCGTCATAAAGTGCCTAATTTGCCTTTTTTCCATTATTTTCTAGTATTATTTCATTAGAGCAGTGGTACTCATTGGGCGGCTCGCGAGACAAATATATATATAGCGCATTTGGCTCGCGAGCCGCGCAATGAGTACCACTGCATTAGAGTCCTAAAATAGGCCTATCATTTCTGTTTTTATATATATACCTTTCAAATGTTCCGTGCGATGATTCCTCATTTCACGAAGGTCAAGCTTGTACAGTTGCCCACATATGTAATGTTCCGCGACTCAGTACATGTGGCAACGCCGCAGTGTTAGTCAAGGTACCCCAACTGGGGGAAGGTGAGGTGGAGGGAGAACAACCGAGTCCAAGTCTGTATTCATAAAGATAAACAATTAATATGATCGTGAACAGCGTTGAACTCCATGTAGTTTACCAGTCTTATACAGTAATAAGGTTCTATTATGATTACTGCAAATCTATATGAACAGCAACTACAGTAGAACTTTTGGATCACCTGAAGATCAGGGCCCCTATGTATTCTTGTTTTTGCTTTACAGTACCAAATATAATAATACATTAAACTGAATGCCCGGTTAGGTCAACTGTACGCCCTTGACGATTGGTCAAGTCGTGATATTTCCGTTAGTTTTAACGAAGATATTATTTGGTAATTGAGACTGGGGGGCCCTGATTTTCAGGTGATGCGAACTTTTTATATACTAGTGAATGCAAAATGTTCGCCTGCAGAAAATTTTCGCGTTTTTCACATAGGCTAGGGCCTAAGCTATAGTTTAAGCGAAAAATATCCAGCAGGCAAAAATTTAACAATTTAAACTAATCTTTGGAAGCTAGTAAGAAAATAAAACGTAGATCATTAAAATACTTTATTTGGAAAGTAAATTCAGTATAATGTAATAAAACATTGTAAAGTAAAAGCAGTAAAAACATTTTAAATTATATTATTAACATTATAAATTATACCTTCAGTATAAGGCGGCCATAAGGCGATGTAAACAGGAAGAAGAGTCTATTCGAGCATCAAAAGCCTGTGAAGCTCGCATAAATAACGATAATACAAATTTTGGGAATTTGTTAAGAATCAAACGGGTGTCAAAAATGTCCTCCCTCCGACAATCGATGGGTGTCGGGGGAGGATGAAATTGCAAAGCTATGGAAAAACCACTACTCTAACATTCTTAATAGTGTGAGTAGGGATAATCTTAAGATAGATTGCAGCGAAACGATTGTAGGAGGGACAAGGGAAAGTATTTTGATATCATTTTCTGAAGTAAAGAGGTTAATTAAAGAGTTAAAGACTGGTTCTGCGTCAGGGGTAGATGACTTATCGAACGAACACTTAAAATAT
This sequence comes from Bathynomus jamesi, assembly GCA_023014485.1. Lineage (NCBI taxonomy): Eukaryota > Metazoa > Arthropoda > Malacostraca > Isopoda > Cirolanidae > Bathynomus > Bathynomus jamesi. The sequence goes on along the minus strand of JAJOZX010010215.1, from coordinate 49,226 downwards.
GCAAATGACGTAGTATGTCTGCATATATCATTGCTCCTATCAGCCATGCTTGCTCATAGCTATATCCCTGCAGAGTTCATGAGGGTATATATCTTGCCCCTGGTCAAAAATAAGTACGGAGACATTCTGTCCAGCAATAATTACTGGCCTATTGCTGGGCTGGCCTATTATGGGCTAACGAGAAGCCAGTTGATTTCTATCAGTGGGAACGGGATTCTCCTAAAGTTACTGTCTGGTTGGTATGACCAAATCTAAGATTTATGGGTCCTTTTTTTTGCTGAAGCTACAGTTACAGGGCTTATTTATCTGGACATGCTTCAGCAATTCCTGGAACCCTAGCTTCATTCAGATGGCATTTTAAACACCGTCGTCTTTCAACAAGATGGGGCACCTTGTCATTACGCAAACATTGTTTGGGAGTACCTAAATGAACGATTTCCAAATCGGTGGATAGGACGTGAAGGCAACAGGCCCTGGGCGGCTCGATCTCCTGACCTAACGCCCTTAGATTTCTTTGCATAAGGCGGCCATAAGGCGATGTAAACAGGAAGAAGAGTCTATTCGTGCATCAAAAGCCTGTGAAGCTCGCATAAATAACGATAATAACAAATTTTGGGAATTTGTTAAGAATCAAACGGGTGTCAAAAATGTCCTCCCTCCGACAATCGATGGGTGTCGGGGGAGGATGAAATTGCAAAGCTATGGAAAAACCACTACTCTAACATTCTTAATAGTGTGAGTAGGGATAATCTTAAGATAGATTGCAGCGAAACGATTGTGGGAGGGACAAGGGAAAATATTTTGATATCATTTTCTGAAGTAAAGAGGTTAATTAAAGAGTTAAAGACTGGTTCTGCGTCAGGGGTAGATGACTTATCGAACGAACACTTAAAATATGCAAATGACGTAGTATGTCTGCATATATCATTGCTCCTATCAGCCATGCTTGCTCATAGCTATATCCCTGCAGAGTTCATGAGGGTATATATCTTTCCCCTGGTCAAAAATAAGTACGGAGACATTCTGTCCAGCAATAATTACAGGCCTATTGCTGGGCTGGCCTATTATGGGCTAACGAGAAGCCAGTTGATTTCTATCAGTGGGAACGGGATTCTCCTAAAGTTACTGTCTGGTTGGGTATGACCAAATCTAAGATTTATGGGTCCTTTTTTTTGCTGAAGCTACAGTTACAGGGCTTATTTATCTGGACATGCTTCAGCAATTCCTGGAACCCTAGCTTCATTCAGATGGCATTTTAAACACCGTCGTCTTTCAACAAGATGGGGCACCTTGTCATTACGCAAACATTGTTTGGAGTACCTAAATGAACGATTTCCAAATCGGTGGATAGGACGTGGAGGCAACAGGCCCTGGGCGGCTCGATCTCCTGACCTAACGCCCTTAGATTTCTTTGCATGGGGCTTTATCAAATCAAACGCCTATCAAACGAGGGTTACAGCTCTGCAAGATTTACGTGCTTGTATCGTAACTAGTTAAAAAATAACCCCTGTCATACTCCAAAATGTGTTCCGCAATGCTGCTGACAGATTCGAACTCTGTAGAGATACTGATGGTGCTCATGTAGAATCATATGCTTAAGTATTCATTAAATGTATGCCTTCTATTATATTGTTATTGAATTTTACCCTTTTTGCTACGTTTCCACTGAAATAGATAGGGACTTTATAAACACCCTGTATGTGCTTTTGGCTTTGTTGCTTTATAGTAGCATTTGTCGTTATAGTGAAATCTACCATTATTGGCATTGGTTTTCCCAAAAAGCTAGGCTTTTGCTTGCTTGAGCATTTTAAGGAATGACATGCATCGCGTGAATAAAAGTAATAAACATTATATATATATCCATCCCTTCGCTTTGTCCGGAGCTATAGGGCGCGTCCCTCTGTGGCCAATGGGGGAATGCATCTTCCTCCGATGCAAGGGCCTTCTCTGCCCTCGTGGACCATTGGACCCGTTTGGGGACCCGGCTGATCTCCTACCCTCCTACTTATATTTCCCTCTCCTCCTTTCCCCAACTCTTTCTCGTTTTGTTGTTTCCTCCCTTCCCGCATTTAGCTTTGTTTTGGACTTTGACTTGATTTTTTCCTTGGACCTTGGGTGAAGGTGGTTGTCCTTCACCCTTGTCGCTCTTAAACCAAACCCAAGCCCTGTCCCTGCCATCTTTCACCGCGCGTTGGATGAGAGTGGCCGCCTTGTAGGCACGGGGACTGGGAATGGGTGTATCTCCCCTGCGTGACATCTATTGGCGGTGGGACCGAGTGAGCCCACGATTCGCCTTTCCCTTGTTGGAGTCGATGGTGGCTGGATGCGCGCGGGGGATGAAAATTCTCTTTTTTTGCTATGGCTTCATCTATTCGGTTAACGACTTCCGCTTCTAATACTCGGACTACTCCTCTCAACACTCGGGTGGTGGGCAACCAGGCCCTCGAGTCCCCTACCACTGGAAGCCCGCATCCAGATGGGGTTGACCCCCCTTTGGTAACTGATCACTTGCATCCTCCTTACCGTTGCCGACCCCAGGCTGTACCCTGAACATCCCTTTGGATGTACACCCTCTGGAGCAGGGGTCTCGCCCCAGCCCGCCTCAGCTGCCTTCGGGCAAGTCAAGTTCCACCCAAGATTTACCTCCAAAACCCGGCTTCTTGCTCTCCCCGTATGCCCCCCTCACCCGCCGTCGGCCCGCCTCCCCACGGAGAGAGCCCCGCGGCGGAGGGGAAGTCGGCATGCACGACCATCCTATCGACAGTTGGATATCCCAGTCCACTTCGACTCTACTGCCTCCATATCCCTTCCAAGTATCCACAAATTCCTAGAGATCCGGCCTACCTCTGGATCCCTTCCGACCAATTCTGAACGGACGTTTCAGGCGATCCGAGCCCGCAGCAACTCCAGCCGTTATGATGTGCGACCGCAGAGGGATGGTTCCCTCCTCATAAAATCACGCTCAGCCACAGAGACGAAAGCCCTACTCTCCATCACTGAGGTCCTTGGATGCTCGGTGTCCGTTTCACCACACCCTCGCCTGAACCAGAGTCAGGGCACTATTTATGCCACACGCTTATTGTCAATTACAGTGAACGAGCTCTTGGAGGACCTCGCACCCCAGGGTGTCACCAAGATCTATCGCTTCACATCCCGACAGGGAGGTACCCCCTCCCCACACCGCGTCTACTTCTTACCTTTAATAACTTAGTCCCTCCCGACCGTATTGTATGGGGTATGGGAGACCGCACGTCATGCGAATTCTCTGTCCGCCCATACATCCCAGACCCGACCCGTTGTTTTAAATGCAACAAGTTCGGACATGTTAGCTCAGTTTGTCGGCAGCCGCACCAATTGTGTGTTCGTTGCGGACAAGTTGCTCACCCAGACAAGTGCCCCAACACACCCAAATGCTCCAATTGTGAAGGTGCACACCCATCTTCATCCAGAGAATGCCTGTTCTTCAGGTTCGAGAAGGAGGTCCGAGGCCTACAGGTAGCGGATTTCCTTAGCCTCCGAGAGGCACGAGACAGGGTGCGGAGTCGGGAGGTGAGACCGGGCGTATCTTACGCCGCAGCCCTCGGCTCTGTCCGCTTGGCACGCCGCCCTGGCCTGCCGCTCACAACCCCTCGACCAGTGCTCCCCATTCCTCTCAGGGGGAGTCCCGCAAGAGCTGACGACCTCCTGTACCCCACCATTCCTTCTCTCCATGCACCTCACCTGCCACAGATTCCACAGGAGTCTGGGACCAGGACACCCAGGCCCCACCCACCTCGAACCTGCCCTCCCAGCACTCTCTGCACACACCCGAACCTAGTGCCCGGAGTAAGTCGACGAGGCGGAGACGTCGGAGTGAGTCGCCAGACCCTCCGGACCTTCAATTTGTCTCTCCCTCTTCCCCTAGTGCTAAGAAGACGGATCGGACCTTCACACCGCCCACTTCGCCTATGAGGACCAAACCACCCCACAGCAGAAGTCCCATCAATCTACCCCCACAGACTCGGACAATAGTTGCCGAAGTATATGACCCACCCTCCACGACGAGATTCAATCTGGACAACATCCTCTCCCCCGAGGATCCAGTGGATGCGGCTCTGGCGCAGCTACATGGTGAGGGGAACTCGGCTGCGCCCGTGAGTCTCATGGACCTGCCCTTGCCTCCTGACGCAATTTTTTCTTCCCTCCTCGAGAACACTGTTTCACCTCCTCCCACCCCCACTGTACCTGCTCCCTTAAAATCCCCGGCCCAAACCCTGTCAGCCACTCTGAGCACGTCCTCCCTCCCATCTGCCGGGTCCTTCTGGCACCCCTTATCGCCACCTGAGGTTCGTCGTGAGACCCCAGACAGGCGGGGAGGTGCCATTTCGGGAAATAAAACGCCCCCCCATGGCCCGAACACAAAAGCTCAAGAAAGTTTCACCATCGGAGCCCACGACAATCTCCAAGCTGCCGTGATCCGCGCCTCCGGTCTCGCTCGGCCGACTCGACCCCGCGGTCTCCGCGGAGATCGACTGGCCGACCGATTCCTTCTCTGGTGAACGGCAGATAGCCAGCCATACTCCTAACTCATCCTCGCCTTCGCGAACCTCAAATCTACCTTCACACTCCAACATCTTCGCACCTATACCTTTACCCATCCCCCATCATCAAATAATGGATCCCCCGAAAACTACAATAGTTCACTGGAACTGTAGAGGTATATTTGCAAATTACGAAGGCCTGAATTCCTTGATTGCCACTTCCCGTCCGGTGTGTGTCTGTCTCCAGGAACTCATCCTGGGGACCAGACCCATGCCCTGCCCGACTGGATATTCTTTCATCACCACCCCGTCTCCTACCTGCACTCGAAAGGGGGCTGCCATTTTTATCCACCACGCAGTCCCCTTCTACAATCTCCCTATCCGATCCCCGTTACAGGTGATTGCTACCCGGCTTTCCCTGGATAGACAGTACACCGTATGTTCAATATACCTCCCTCCACACACCCAAGTCTCCCGCGATGACCTGGTGGAGGTCGTACAACAACTCCCCAGGCCCTTTCTATTACTGGGCGATTTCAATAGTCGCCACCCCATGTGGGGAGACACGCACTCCACCTATATGGCCCCGACCCTGATCAACATCATGACCGAGCTCTCATTTGAGTGCCTCAATGATGGCTCTCCTACTTTCTACCATGCCACCACCTGCACTCCATCCTGTATAGACCTGTCCTTCGTTTCGACCGATGCCCTCATAGATTTCTCATGGCAAGTCCTCCAAGAGGATTATGGAAGTGATCATTTCCCAGTTCAACTCACGCTCAATTGGCCCGACCAGACCGTCCGGGTACTGGAGAAATGGATTACTGCAAAAGCTAACTGGTCCCGCTTCCACGACGATACATATACAACTCGAACACCTGCCAACTTTCCATCCTCCGATGAGTGTATCGCATACTTCGAATCAAACGTGGTAGCGGCTGCGCGCTCTAGCATCCCGCGATCCTCCACCTACCCTCGCGCCCGACGGGTACCTTGGTGGACCCCAGAGTGCACGGAGGCCGTATGCGCCAAGAAGACGGCTACTCGACGGTTCTACCGTACGCGACTTCCCATCCATCGCACGGAGATGCAGCGGGCCAGGGCCATCGCCCGCCGCACAATGAAGACAGCGCGCCGAGCTTCTTGGCGTGCCTTTGTATCCGGTGTCACCACCACCACACCTTCGGCTACCATCTGGAAGAAGGTACGGGGCGTCGAGAGGCGACATGTCCCCTCCCGACCCCCGGTACTCCGGACTAACGACGGACTCCTATACGAGCCAAAATCAGTGGCAAACCATCTAGCCTCTACTTTCGCCGCCGTTTCTTCCTCTGCAGTTAGCTCCCCCGTACCCGCCCCTAAAAATAGCTCCTCTTCACCGTCCATAGACAGCTCCTACAACCAACTGTTCACCATGCGTGAACTACAGGCGGCACTGGCCTCGCGACGATCCCCTTGTCCTGGCCCGGACGGTATTCCCTACAGCATGATCCAGCACATCCACCCCACCTTACAAAATTTCCTACTAGACCTATACAACCGCATATGGATAGAGGGCACCTTTCCCTCCCGGTGGAGGGAGGCCTACGTAATCCCTATCCCCAAACCCGGCAAAGATTCCCTCGATCCCACAAACTACAGACCAATCGCCCTAATGTGTTGTGCCTGCAAAATTTTCGAAAAAATGGTCGCGACGCGACTATCGTTCTTCCTCGAAAATAGTAATTCCTTCCCGGCTACCCAGTCCGGCTTCAGACAATTTCGATCCACCACTGATCCCCTCCTGCTTCTCAGCCGTGACATACAGAATGCATTCGACAGTGGACAATTCGTCCTATCAATATTTTTTGACATCCAGAAGGCCTACGACACACTCATCGGACAATAATCCTTAGACAGCTCCAAAGTCTAGGGCTCGTAGGAGCCATGCCGACCTTCATCAGGGGCTTCCTATCCTCCCGAACCTTTAAAGTTCGGGTGGGCTCAGTCCTCTCAGACACTTTCGTGCAGATGGACGGGGTCCCACAGGGAAGCATCCTCAGTGTTCTATGCTTTTCCATCGTCATGAACACAGTCTCAAAATGCCTTCCACCCAACATCCGTTCTTCCATCTACGCGGATGACCTTGCGATCTACTTTGCAGGGCGGGAGCCGTCCGTAGTTCAACGGCAAATTCAGCTCGCCATCTACCGGGTGGAAAGGTGGGCGACGTCGGTGGGTTTCCGCCTCTCCACCCCGAAGTCCAAGTGTATGCTTTTCAGCAGAAGAAGACCCGCAACCCTTCCTGTTCCCTCTGTCACGCTATACGGCAATCCTCTTGAGGTGGTACCCTCCACGCGATTTTTGGGCGTGATTCTAGACCGAAGGCTCAACTGGGTTCCTCATATCAAACAACTGAAGCAGTCCCTCAGCGTCCCCTCGCTCTACTAGATCACCTCTCCCACACCACATGGGGCGCAGACCGACGCTCTCTCCTTCGTCTTTACACTTCCATGGTCCAGTCGAAGCTGGACTATGGCAGTGTAGTATACGGTTCAGCCTCCAACACCTGCCTCCGTATCTTGGACCCAGTCCTTAATAGGGGCCTCCGCCTCGCCACTGGTGCTTTCCGCTCTTCTCCAGCCTCCAGCCTTCAAGTGGATTGCAATTACCTCCCTCTCGCCCTCCGACGGCGTCTGCTCCTCATGAGGACATACCTCCGTGCACAGAGACTACCCTCTTCGCTTGTATGCGCGGCGATTTCTGAACTCCCACCCCAGGGACGGAGCTGGCACTTCACTGAAGAGGTCCGCTCTTTCCTTGACTTTTCTAACATGCCTGTCCCCTCAATTATCCCCATTTCATACAACATTTACCCCCCTGGCTCCTCACCCCTATCAAGTTCTGCAGGGACCTGTGTGCTCTACCGAAGAATACAACGAGTGCTACGGTATACAGGTCACTTTTCCGTGAACATGCAACCCAACATCCGGACACAGTCGCCATTTATACAGATGGTTCCCGTTCGGAGACTGGTGCGGCCGCTTCAGCGGTGATACTGACCCAACCACTTTCTCGAGGCGTCAGCTTGCCCCGCGAGACCTCCGTTTTCTCGGCAGAACTTTTCGCGATTAAGGAGGCCCTAGACATAGTGCGCACTCACTCTGCCAGCTCTTTCGTCATATATTCAGATTCCCAAAGCGCACTTCTCTCCCTAGAGAGATGTAACCCCCCTCATCCGCTCGTCTGTACCATCCAGCAAATTTTCCATTTTTTAACAGCCTTCCGACACAAGACTATCGCCTTCTGCTGGGTCCCGGCACATGTCGGCATCCAGGGTAACGAGGAGGCGGACCGCACGGCAAAGTCGGCCTGCTTACTACCGGCCTCCTCCCGACCTCTTCCTTTCACCGACTTCTTCCCGACTCTCCGCTCCCATTTCCATTCCATCTGGAAACGGGAATGGGACCAGGCGACACAAAACAAACTTCATAAGATCAAACCGCAAGTAGGATACTGGGCCTCCTCCTTCCACCGGTCCCGACATAAAGAAGTGATTATAGCCCGTCTCCGCATAGGACACACACGCATTACTCATGGTCACCTAATGGCTAAATCGCCAGCCCCGCTCTGCCCTACCTGTCATACTCCCATCACTGTCGTAGACAAATGTAAAGTTTTGCATATAGGTTCTCGCAACAATAATTACACGTACACGATGGATGATAGGGAGTTAGCGAGCGTTGACGAGGAAGTAGATTTAGGCGTACGCGTATCTAAGGATTTAAAGGTTAGGAACCAGTGCCTGGAGTCTTGCGCAAAAGCTAATAGGATGTTAGGCTTCATAGCGCGTAATTTCGAATTTAAATCGAAGGATATTATATTGCCCCTTTACAAGTCCCTAGTCAGACCTCATTTAGAATATGCCGTTCAGTTTTGGTGCCCGTACTTGCGTGAGGATATTGATAGGTTAGAAAGGGTTCAGCGTCGTGCCACGAAACTTATTCCGTCATTGCGCAATAAGCCTTATGAAGATAGGATTAAAGTGTTAGACCTGTATTCACTCGAAACTAGAAGATTAAGGGGGGAGCTTATTGAAGTTTTCAAAATCGTTAATAACATCGATAACGTAAATTTTGATAAATTGTTCACTTTCGATAATAGTAATACTCGCAATAACGGATTTAAGTTGCGTGGCAGACGTTTCATTACTAATATCGCTAAAAACTTCTTTACGTTTAAAGTAATTGATAAATGGAATAATCTTCCCGCGTCAGTCGTTCATTCTACCAGCGTTAATATGTTTAAGAACCGTCTTGACAGACGCGTCAGTCGTTCATTCTACCAGCGTTAATATGTTTAAGAACCGTCTTGACAGACATTATAAAGGTATTAACGTTGTTTAATATAAAAAAAAAACAAAGTTAGCAACAGGAGCTCTGCTGGTGGTGCTCGAGGATGAGTCTGTTGATGATGAATGCCAGCTTGTGACATGCCAGCGTGTGATGCCAGCAATAAAATTAAAAAAAAAAAAAAAATTAGACTAACACGAACGTAGATGTAGCTCGTAGCGTAAACTAACCCACTTTTTGTTTAACTTTACCTACTTTTTTACTTTGCATGTCTGTAACTCTCTTTTCTTGCATGTTTGTAGTTTGCATGGTATGACTGTGAGTTAAGACTGTGTTTGCATGGTTTGTAAGCGTTCTTATTTTACTTCTTTTCATCTTTCACCCCTCTCCTATTCTCTCCAACTATTTTGTAGATCTGTAGATCTATGGTCGAATGTCCAAACTTGTCCGTTCTTCGTTGTAGATGATTCCCATACCCGAGCGTCTACAATTCATGCTCGCTGAGGGCCCCCATTTTTCGGAGGAAGCGATTTCCCGTTTCCTCACTTATTCCCACCTGTTTCAACGGGTCTGAGACCAGGCCCCCATACCCACTCCCCAGTAACTGAACACTACATCCCCCCCCCCTGGTATATTATCCCCAACTCAGTAACACCACTCACCCACTGCCTCGCTGAGATATGTACCACACTAAGTACGAATCGGCGGTAAAATAAATAAAGGAAAAAAAAATATATATATAACCTTTCAACCTTTCAAATGCTCCGCGCGATGATTCCTCATTTCACGAAGGTCAAGCTTGTCGCCCCTCCTCTCGAGTTGGCCTGGTGAAGTAGTGAGTTGGTTTTTGGTACTCTCCACCTCACATAGCCAGGTACAACCGGCTCATCGGGGATTGTTCTGAGCCAGGCGTCTAATCTTCTTTTGAAGATGTTCACTGCAACACCATCGTATTTCTTAGGTCTTTGGGCAGCTGATTAAACAGTTTTGGTCCTCTCACAACAACACTATTTTCCTTCAGGGTTAAGGATGTTCCCTGTCTACCCTTTAATTTGGGGACACGACACAGTCTTCCTTTTCTATTTCCATTGTTGTTTGGGAAGTTACAGGGTTCAGAGTAAGATTAGGGACTAGTTTCTCCATTATTTTCCAAGTGTAAATAATGGTGTATCTCTCTCTCCTCCTTTCCAGTGAATATAAGTTTAATTCGCGTAACCTTTCCCAGCAGTTTAGTTCTTTGCACCACTTGATCTTGGCTGTGAAGTTTCTCTGAATCCCTTCTAGTTGTCTAATGTCCTTTTTTTTATATGGGCATGTTAGGACCGAGTAGTATTCCAATTTGGGTATGATCAGTGTTTTCAGTGGAGGAATCATTATATTCCTATCCCTTTGTTTAAAGGTTCTCAGCATCTGCCCAGTTACTCTCTTTGCTCTGTTTACTGCTATCTTATTTTGTGTTTCAAATTTCGCATCATCTGTCATTACAACCCCTAAGTCTTTTGCTTTGAATTTCTCTGAATTTCCTGTCCATCTGGAATATAATATTCCATGGATTTTAGGTCCTCTTGTTTTCCGTACCGTAACAGCTGAAATTTCTCAGTGTTAAACTTCATATTGTTATCTTCCGTCCACTTGTAGATTCTGTTCATGTCTGTTTGTAGAGATCCTATATCTTCTGGGTTTATTATTTTTCTACTGATCTTTGTGTCATCGGCAAAGGATGTTACTGTACTGTCTCTGGTAACGTCCTCATCTATGTCAGTTAGCATGATTACACTGGCCAACAAAATGAAACTTTTTTTTCTCATCACAAACATGATCACACTTTTCTTAATGCATTTTTCGCGCTGATTCCGAATCTGGTTCTATTTTTTTTTCTAGCACGTATAGTTATATAGATACACTGGTTTTGATATTTTTAAGTTTTTGATATTGCTATAAGAAAATTTATGGATGTTATAGATCACACTTAGGAATGCTAAACAACAAATACATCATATACCTTATTCAATGTACTTATAAATAAAGAATATATACATTATTTTATTAAAAGCGCTGTGAGTGTGATTTCCTTTTGTAAATTTGGCCTGGATTGTCACGATACAGCATCCAACAATGGTCCGCCATCATGCTTTCATTCCAATATCCTTGGTAGCGCTTCTCCATCATCTGAATATCTTGATGGAAGCGCTCTCCTTGCTCGTCACTCACTGCACCAAGGTTTTCAGGAAAGAAATCTAAGTGGGAATGCAGGAAGTGAATTTTTAACGACATTCGACACTCCATTTCTTTGAAGGCATCAAGGAGGTTCTTGACTCCATCCTTATACGCAGGTGACTTGTTGCTTCCAAGAAAGTTTTCACATATCCATTTGAACGCCAGCCAAGCCTTCAATTCCAGCGGACTTAGGACTTTTTCAAATTCAGTGTCATTCAAAACCTCCCTTATTTGTGGCCCAACAAAAATTCCTTCCTTCAATTTTGCTGCAGTAACCTTCGGAAATTCCCTTGAAAGGTATTGGAACCCTTCAAAATTGACTTTACCCATTGCTTTAACAAAATTCTTCATTAAACGAAGTTTAATGTGAAGAGGTGGCAGATAGATCTTTTGGGGATCCACTAAAGACACAGACTGGACATTGCTTATCCCTGGGACATATGTATACCTAAGTGGCCAGTCACTTTTGGTGTAATGTTCTATAGTGGCGCGACTGTCCCACAGGCAAAGGAAACAACAAAATTTTGTGAATCCTGACTGCATACCCATAAGCATTCCTATAACTTTTAGATCTCCACAAACATTCCATTGATGACTGTCGTATTTGATTGCCTTAAGTAGTATATCCATATTGTCATATGTCTCTTTTAGATGGACGGAATGGGCAATGGGGATGGATGGCATTATATTACCATTATGCAAAAGAACTGCTTTCAGGCTTCTCTGCGACGAATCAATAAAGAGGCGCCACTCAGATGCCACATACGTCTGAGATATGGCTGTAAATAGTCCATTGATGTCATGGCAATAACAGAGAGGACCGTCTACTGAAAAGAATGCTGTTAATTCAAAATTCCGCTTTCGGTAGTAACTAATACGAACATTGTTCTCAAGTAAATTGTTCTCCTTTAGTCTTGAGGCGAGAAGCTCTGATTTCTCTTTAGACAGCGATAAGTCTCTAACAAGATCATTCAACTGTCCTTGGGTTAACTTTTTAGGCTCTAAATGTCTACCTTCAAAAGTGTACTCTGGTTCTGTAGATGGTCCGGAAACGCCAGTTGCACCTTCATCACTTTCCATGTCATCTATGGTAGAATCTAGCCTATCACTTGGGGGAATTGGAATGGGCAATGTTTCATCATGTTTTACTGGTCTACGTGCTGAATCCAAGTTTGGATATACAATCTGGTGTTTGTTTTTGGCAGAAAACCCCATTAAGTTCACACTTCAAAAATAACAGTCTTCATGATGATCTCTCGGCTCCCTCCATATCATGGGTATGGCAAATGGCATTGAAGCTTTCTTTTTGTTAAGCCAATCACGTAATCCATTTGAACAGCCAGAACAGATTTGATGTGGCGCCCATAGTTTATCTTGGTCACCTAGATGGCAACCAAAGTATAGCTTGTATATTTTCTTAATGTCGGTTGTAATACTTCGTCGCTGTGTTTTAGTTGTCAACTGGCCGCATACGAAACAGAACTTGTCGGGTCATTCTTACATTGTCGAGGCATGTTGACTGACCTGAGCAAACTATAAATTCAAAAAAAATGTACACCAACTTGACACAACAAGTTCTTGGACTGGACTGATCTTTTGACACACAAAGCACGGCGTTGTTGTCTGAATCACAATGCTGCTGGACGTAAAAGCTCACACCTGAAATACATAAGATGTATAATTAAGATAATTGAAATAAATAAGATGAATAAACTAAAAAAACACAATAAAATAAACACAATCAAATGTTGAAATATTAGTATTTTGCCTATTTAAAATGGTTAAATCTGTGTAGTTATATATATGCCTTCATCTTGAAAACTATACGTGCTAGAAAAGATCTGAATGCAGTTTTGGAATCAGCGTGAAAAATGCTATCCAGCCACCACAAATTTTACTCTGATGAAAAATCTTTGTTGACCAGTGTTATGAAGAGTAGTGGAGCTAATACTGTTCCTTGTGGTACTGAGCTGAGGACCTCTGATTGTGATGAAGATATTCCTTGTACTGCAGGCCTAAATCTAACATGTTAACTGGGTGGGTGATCACCCACCCACTAAATAGATTTCACCTACCCAGTTAAAAAACCAAAATAATACTCTATTCAATCATCTAAAAAAAACTCGGTCAAATCCATGGATAAAGCAGCCAAAAGAATACAGCCAAAGTCGCCAACTTGGCTATAAATCTAATCGGTAGTTTGGCATTTGCCATAAAATCCATTGTAAACAAGACCCATGCTGGCCCTAATACTAAAGCAATGAGTGTAATAGCCAGCTTGATCTGTTCATTTCTGTTGCTTTTAATTTAAGTGCTTTTAAAGGGGATAGAGGTAAATAAATAACTTTGTTTTCTATAAGTTCGATTACATAGTTTAATTTTACTCATATTATATTGTAGTATTAAGATATTGACTTGCTAATGCTGCCTTGGTATATAATTCTAATGTGATGGAATCATGGATGGCGGCCTAACTTTAACTATTGAAGCAAATATGAAACAACCTATTTCTTATGTTTATGTGATTGAAATTATTTATTCTAATGCAATTATGCATTTATGTATTCATTTGCATGACTCTATTACATAATGGTTGATATGCAGGTAGCAGGTAGGCATAGCTACAGCTACAGGGCCTAATTATGCCAATCTTGAGCAAGTGACACATGAATGCGTGTTTGGGTCTTTTACAGTGGCAATTTTTTATATTGCATAATTGTATATTTGCATACTGTTTATCCTATTTTATTCTATTTACCTAGTTCAAAATATAATAATTGGTTGTTTTATTATCTGTAATATTTATCACAATATTTTTATTTTCATACATAATGAGACTATATAAACAATATTACATGGTATTATCTACAAATGTATATTATTTTTTCGTTAAAAATTGTTGAATACTTTATTTATGCTTCTTGTAGGTTCTTCTTCTTGTAGGTTATCTCCCCCCCCACTATTAATATTTGTTATTAATAGTGGGGGGGGGGAGATAACCTACAAGACTAATATTTACTATTAATAATACACAATTACTAATACACAAGACTAATACACTATCAATATTTGTTATTAAATAATAGTGGGGGTTTATATAGGTTATATTTATAGTTTATATAGGCATATCAGATTATTGGGATCTTTTCCGTTTGACTGCCGCCATTGAAACATAAGAGGTGAGTGCCCCCAGCCTTCTTTACTTAGCCTTATAAGGCTAACTAACGAAAATATCACGACCTAACCTAACCAATCGTTAGGTCAACTGTACGACCTTGACGATTGGTTAGGTTAGGTCGTGATATTTTTGTTAGTTAGCCTTATAAAGCTAACTAAAGAAGGCTGGAGTTTAATTATGTTTCAATGGCGGCAGTCAAACGGAAAAGATCCGATTATTGAAACCAATCAGATTTTTTATTGATATTCATTACTCTTTCAATTAGCTATAAATTTACTTTATTGTTGTTTATTTTATTTCTACTAAAAATATTTTTACTATGTTTTAGTAACCAATTCACTTTATTATGCTAAATTAAATTCATACATCAATAATATTGGTTGTCTATTACAGATTGTATTTGAATACTAAAATGTCTTGTCGTAAAAAATTAAAAAAAGATGATTCTGTTGGTTCAATGGACATATCTAGTTTTTTCAAGTCGAACGATAAAACACATAGTAAAGAACCTCCAGTCTGTTGGAATTACAGCTAATGAATGACCATTGACATCTACAATGGCCAGTGATACAAGGTTGACAGGTTCTTCAATTATGCCATCTGACTGTTCAAATACAGCCTCTTCTCAATGTCCATACCCAGAGACCTCAGCTTCAAGTATTGGTCAAGATGCGGATGTGGCCAATTCATCTTCCACTTCTACTGGTTCCGCATCGTACTATATGGGCTTACCTCTTAATATTAACAGATTGTTGAACATGTATTCATCGGATTCGGTTCTTACAAGAATTAAAAACAAGGATAAAAGACAAACTCGATTGTTTGTTGCAGTTTCATAGATGATGCTGAGAAGGTTTCATTGAACAGAAGTGTACCTTATGCATCCAGTACGGGAGCACGAACAGAAGGTAAGCTTGGAGCACAGCGCTTAATTGAGCATCTTCAGGGTAAACCACATGCAGCTGCACTAGAGGCAAGCAAATTACATGATCAGTTTCAAAAGCAGAGCGACAAACATCCTTGGCTGAATCTCTTCAAGATATATAGAATCCAGGAAGTTTCACAACTACTTCGCCTGCCAATGGACTGCTACAACGACACTCAGTGTGAAACCGTATCAGGATATTCCTGACCATCAAGGTGTCTCACCAATATCTTTTCCGACCAACTTGTACAGAAGTTTTCCCAAGACTGGGATTGCAACATGGAACCATTTAGACCCACAGGTTCAGATATGCACTATCGCACGACAAATATTTACTATGAAATGTTGTCATGCATTGGTGATGTATTTAAGGAGAATCTCATTGAAGAAATAAATCAATGCGATGTTTTAGGAATACAAATTGATGGATCATGTGATCGTCAACAACTAGGCATTAAGTTTGTGACTGCAAGATTGGTGAAAGATGGCGTTATTACTACACGTTTTCTTGCAGCTGTGGAGCCTGTTGAAGGAGGAGCTAATGGCTTACTGGAGGCTCTCGGTAGAAGCTTAGAGAGGCCTGGCGATGTATCATTCCAGTATAATAATCTAGCGCCAGAAGGCCAAGATTCAAGCGATGATGACGACACCGAGAGCGACAACATGAATGAAATTAACTTCAGTGCACCTGTTTTCGACAAGCTGTTATCCCTTACAACTGATGGTGAAGCAGCCAACACCGGTATCAATTCTGGGTTGTGGAAGAAACTGAATGATGAACTACAACGGCTGGTTTCTTGCATATGGTGTTTGTGCCATAGAACTGATTTGGTGTTTCACGAGTTAATCACAACTGTTCCTGAATTGAAGCGATGGTATTCCCAGGTGAAAGATACTGTTAAATATTTTCATGTGTCTTCTGTCCGTACCAAGTGTGTGAAAATTGAATGCAAAAAACTAGGGTTGACGTTCAAACAGTTTATTAAATCCACCAGAAGTACGATTTGCCCAACATGTCCAAGCAATGTGCGTCAGTCTACTTAACAATCTGCCAGCATGTGTTGCTTTCTAGGAAAGCATCTCCACCACTGACGACAGAATCACTAAGCAACAGGCGTCTGGTTTTTCGCGTATGTGGGAGGCAGGAGGTCAGCAATATAGACTGACTGGTTTAATGGCTGACATTCTTCATCACCTTGCCTGTCTACAAAAGGAATTCCAAAAAACAGACCTAATACTGTTCGATATTCCGGCAATCCAAACTCGATACATCGAGCGTATCACGACGATGGTGGACAAACCATACATCGGTGGTTGGGAGGAGAAATTGGGAGATGTAGACGAAGGTGCAGGAACAAGTAAACCGACAATGGATGGCGATCAACATAAGGAGGCAAGAGAAGATACAGGTGCAGTTAGAAGGAGAGCAAGAAGAGCAGTTTCTAATCAGTTCGTCACGTTATCAAATCGCTCTTTCAGTCAGTGGTGGCATTCAGCCGGTTCGCACCGGTTCGTAAGAACCGGTTCTTAAAATTTCATGAGTTCGCCGAACCGGTTCTTACAGTCTCTTTGCAATTTCAAAAATTGTCGCCATTGGGAAAAGGTTAGTTAGATATTTTTCTTATTGTTTTCCTTTGCAAAAAAACTTAGGTGGGGATGTAAAGCGAGATAGAACCGGTTGCTAAAATTTTTGAATGCCACCACTGCTTTCAGTGCTATTAGGCATGAGACACTTGAGTCAATTAAGAATTTCTTGCAAAAGAGAATGGACGAAGGAGCAAATGCGTCGTTAAAAGAAATTTCAGAGGTTTTTAATTCGACATCTCCTGAAGTTATGGCCAGAAAGGCTAACATTCTTCTTCGGAAAATGAACAGACATTTTGACTCTATGAAACTTACTGACGATTATATTGATATATTTTTATCAACAATCCGAGGTTGAACGAACATGAAGACATCAACACGAAATTCAAACGTATTTCTGAAGCTGTGACCAAAAATCCTGACTCTCCACTTACAGCACTCGTGAATCTTGTTCTCACTGCAGCTCCACATTCAATGACAGTAGAAAGAGTGGTATCGCATTATAATATTTTCCGTAGTGACAGAAGGCTTGCAATGTCATTGCAGGGTGCCAAAAACAGATTGCTTATTGCATTAAATGGTGTTGGTGCAGGTCATTTTGATCCACGTCCAGCAGTAGCAAAATTTCTTCAGGCTAAGCGTCGACGATACAAAGAGCCACAAACATCAACCTATAAAAACAATCAAGCTGTAAAAATGTTTTTCCGTAGTAATGGCAAAATATCTAATTGACCTCACATACTAGGGAGCTCTCGCGTAACACGAGCACTCTTGAAAACCACCGTGTAACTTAAAATCGTATTAAACGAGGCAAGAAAATTAGGAATATGTTTCTCTTTACTGAAAGATTGTCTTCTTGTAAAATTTACCGCTAATGATTACAATGTATCTCGTTTTTTTTTTGAAATTGTGAAATATGAATTCGCGTTAAGCAATAGCTAACTGTAATAATTACTGACAGATGATAAATTAATGATGTATTACATACGTTATGTGCATCTATGTAATGAATAATTTCGCAATTTTTTTGTATTTTTGTGCTTATTTTTAACTGCCATTATTTTTCATTGAATGACTTAGTATTCACTTGTCACTGTGGAGGCAATATGAATATAATTGTAAATGAAAATGTAGGTATATATGTTGAAAAAACTTCCTTAGTCTTACAAATACAGTTTACTAATTGATTGCATTTTCTTATACGATACCCATTGTTTTACTGAACAGCTGTGTTTTAATTTTGCAGATATTGTTTTCATCAATATGTAATATGTATTTTACTTCTCAAAATTTACATGCAGTCTGATGATGTCAAGAAGACAAGATTTTAAAATTGTTTCAAATTAAATGCTGAGCCAATTCTGCAATCGCCTACTGGGAGTGCTGTTACTGGTTACAAAGATATTCAGTACCGACGTTTGTACCTATGTGGATACTTGTGTAGTCTTAAAATTTTGGACTATAAACTTGTTAGGTTGGAAAGTTTTCTGTATTGTACAAACAATACAGAAAAGGTGTATTTTAATGCAACATCACAATGACGAGTTTGTGAAATCACCCACCCTAAAAAATCCTTAGGTTTAGCACTGTTGTACTGTAACGACTTGCCGCCGCTCACTAAGGAAATTATATATCCATTTCCCTACTTTTCCTGTTATTCCCATATATTTCAGTTTATGTATTATGATTCCATGGTCACACTTGCCGAACGCTTTGGCAAAGTCTGTGTATATTACATCATAGTTTTCATTACTTTCCAGTGCATCAATAATGTTGTTGTAGCGTTCCATTAGTTTTGATAGGCATGATCTGCCTGACCGAAACCCATGTTGGTTATCATTTAATTTTTTCTGAGTTTCCAAAAAGCCATAGATTTTCTGTCTAACTATTCTTTCAAATATTTTAGTGAGATGAGATGTAAGCGACACTGGCCTATAGTTTTTGGCCTCGGATCGATCTCCTCCTTTATATACTGGGACTATGTTCGCGCTCTTCAGGATGCCCGGTATTTCTCCCGTGTCTAGTGATCGTCTCCATATCCAATATAGGGGCTCAGCGATTGCATTCTTGCAGTTTTTGATCAGTGTGGCATTCCATTTGTCCGGTTCTGCCGCTGAGTGTGCTTTTAGTTTCCCTATAGCTTGTGTAATATCATCTGTCGTAAAGTCGAAGTCTGTTATATTTTCCCGTTGTAGTTCTTCTTCAAGGGGACGCGTTTCTATCACATATCAGCTTGTCAGTTTTGGGGATACTGAAAGATGATTCGTAATGCTCTTAATATTTCGGATACTTCTGTTAGATCATCAGATAAAGCACTGTCTTCGTTTTTCAGAGGTCCAGTAGTCGCATGGTTTTTAGAATTCCTTTTTGCAAAAATTGTAGAAGTACTTTGAGTTAACCTTTATCGCCTCTCCAGCGTCGCCTTCTTCCTTATCTGTATGCTTCTCAATTAGTTCCTGTATGACGCAATCGATACTCTGCAGTTTATCATTTAATATTTTTCTGATGTTGTTATCTTTACAGTTACTTAATTTTGCAGTCACTTTTTTTCTCTTTCGGAACAATGACCTCTTTTGTCTCTCGAACCTGCTTGTCTTTCCCCTTTGTTGTAGTTTTGGGACATGTCTTTCCACAATTTCCAGCGTCTTCTCCTCTAAGGTCGTTAGCATCTCCTCCGTTGTCTTGGCCTCGAAGATGGATTTCCAATCTATTACTTCCATGCTGGATGCAACATCTTCCAGTTTATAGCTTTGGAGTGAAAATTAAAAATTTCAAATTTGCTTCTTTCTGTTGTTCGTGTTCTTTCCTTTCTTGTTGCTTTTATATTGGCTGTTATTTCAATAATGTTGTGACCCGATAATATAGTTGGGGATATTTCTACATTATCAATTAGGTTGCTGTTAATAATATACAGGGTGTCCCATAAGTCCGGCATCATAGGAAAAATAATAAAAAAAGGCAAAACAAAAGCTTTTATTTACAGAACGTGCTCAATATGTCCACCATTGTTTTCAATAGACAAATTCAGACGTGATACCCCGTCAGCAAGCACACGGTGAATGATGTCAGGAGTAATGGTGTTACATGCCCAAATAATGCGCTGCCGCAAATGTTCAACACTCCTAATTTTCTCTGCGTATACCAGCGCTTTCAAGTGGCCCCAGAGATAAAAATCTAGTGGCGTGAGATCCGGGCTTCTAGCTGGCCATTCCACAGGCCCTCGACGTCCTATCCAATGATCAGGGAATTGTTGGTACAGGTATTCCCTTACTTGGGTGCTGTAATGTGCAGGAGCGCCGTCTTGCTGGAACCATGTTGGGAAATTTCCTTCTTCGTTCAAGACACTAGGAAATGCTTCTTCCTTGAGCATACGTAGGTAGGTGCCTCCAGTGACATGTTCATCGAAAAAGAGGGGGCCTATGATGCGATCCTTCCAAATGCCACACCATACCATCACCCGAGATGCACCTTGTTCCTTTGAACCAGTGAGGGTTGTTTTGAGACCAGCAGCGGGTGTTCTGTCGATTTACCTCACCATTTCCATAAAAAACAGCCTCGTCACTGAACAGAATGGTGGACGGGAAATTGGCATCCCGAGCATATTGTTCCGTAGCCCGTTCACAAAATTCCATCCGCCGGTCGGGATCATCTTCGCTTAATTTCTGTAGGATCTGAAGTTTATATGGATGTCATTTGTGAGCCTGAAGAATGCGATGGATGCTACTTTTCGACACTCCTGTCTCGGCGGACAATCGCCGAAGAGACTTATTGGGACTTCTGTTAAAATGAGCCAGGATAGCAGTCGCTGTATCATCGTCAGTGGACCTCCTTGAAGGTCCACTGCGTGGTTTATCTTCCACGGATCCTGTTTCCTTAAACTTTGCAACAAGTCTGCTAACACAACTCTGTGTTATTGGCTCGCAGTCTGGATGCAGTCTGTTAAATTCAGCAGCGGCCTCTCTTTGACTCCGATTTCCTAGGAGTAGAATTATCTGGATTCGTTCTTCCTTGCTCACAGACATTATGGCCTGTAGAAAGAGAAAAATATGAATTATGGTTTATAGAAATAGAAAAATATGAATTTCTCCTATGATGCCGGACTTATGGGACACCCTGTATATATATATGTTATGATGTATATATGCAGTGTACTTAAATAAATATTTGTATATGTATATTATATATAAGCATGTAAATATAAATAATAATATGCATAATATAAATATTTTATACAAAATAAATGACTAACAACAAATCTCATATTATGATGCAAACTGAGGAATGCTATCTCGATCTCGAAGAGTTTTAAATTGCAAATCTCTCAAAAACTGTGGGTGATAGAAAAAAATCTGTTTTCATTTTCTTAATCAGCGGAAAAAAGGACATAAGAATCACCTACATTTATCAAAAGGAGAAAAACTTTGTTGAACAGTGTTATTAGTAACTTTGTACATATCTACAGTAAGTTTATGCAAGTCATTTAGTTTCATGATATTTAAGTTTTTGAACATTAGAGAGGTATGAGATTGTCTGTTGTCATTATCTGAGAGAGTTCGTAAACATTTTTTATGGATTACTTCTTACGGATATATATATATATATATATATATATATATATATATACCCCCGCAAGGGGGTTCTAAGCTCGTGCTCTTGAGTGCTCTTTGTGCTCGTTTGTACGTGTTTGTTCCTGGAGGTTTCACGTGCGCCCTCCCGGCCCTAGCACCCAAGGATGATGGGGCTCAACCCTGCAGTCCTTGTCATCCTTGGTCTTTTTCCACTTCGACTGTCCCCTCCACCCTTTCTTTTTCCTCTGTCTTTCCTCTCACTTTTTCTTTGTTTTTCCGCCGAGATATGCCCTTTTAAATAGAGGCGAATCGGTTCTTCCCGAACTTAAAAAAAAATGAAAAAAAAAAATATATATATATATATATACACACAGTAAACCCTCGTCCAATGCGTGTTTGTCCAGCGCGAATTTGCTTATACACGGAAAAATAAATGCGAATAATTATTTGCTGAAAGCGGAATATTTGATTATACACGGTCCGTCAAACACGCTCTTGTGCTTTCTCCACCACTCTTCAACAGTCCCGCATCTCCCTCCCTCTCGCGTCACCCTCGCATCACCCTTTGTTTCAGTCCCGCTACGCGCGTTAAGTTCAGTGAAGTTGTGTTGGATTGTTTTTGTCGTATTTTGCCGTTGTTTTGCTATTACCGTTAGACAGCAGTATAGCACCAAAACGTAAAGCATCTGCAAGTGATAGTGAAGAGAAGAAAAGTCGTAAGGTTATGACATTAGCCGAAAAAATAAAGATTCTAGATAAGTTGCGTGGTGGTATGAGCATAACATCACTTGGCCGTGAGTATCACGTGAATGAGTCTACCATACGCACCATCCGAAAGAGTGAAGAAAAGATACGTGCTATTTTCATTTAATATATTTTTATTTATCATATGTAAATATCATTATGTTTATGATTTTATTATGTTCTTATTTCATATACAATATAAGCTTAGGTAGGGAAATTCATTTATGTGTGAATAAAAAATCTACGTATCGAAGTATTAATGGGAGACTTTACGCGACCGCGTTCACGTATCTCCATTTATCCCATAAGGTATTAAGTTTGTCCAACGCGGATTTACCTAACGCGCCGTTCTCGCGGAACCTAACCCCCGCGTTGGACGAGGGTTTACTGTATATATATATAATATATATATATATTAGGGTGACTATGGAAAACTGATGAGTGGGTAGTTGGGAGGTAACGAAAATGGTTCACTGAGTAGGTAGGTAGTTAATCTAACAATCATTAAATTCCTTTTATGTCAATAACTGGGTGGATGAAACCAATTGGTTGCTCACCAGAGTTATTCTCCACACTAGTATTTATATACTGTGTGGGAGGAGCGTGCTCGGTAGTGGAGATACATTACCGCTCAACCAACCGAGGAAAAAACCAAGACAACGCTGGTACGAGAAGCCCCGCGAAGAGGAGAACAAAGGGGGAACGAAAACGAAGAACGGAGCGAGAGGACGTACCAGCAAAGTGCGCTCTCGAAAACATAACCGGAGAAGGGAGACACTCAGATAACAAAAAGTAAGTGACTAATTGAGTTTTTACACCAGTAAGTATAAGCATTAAATTAAGCTGGGTCAGACAAGTTAGGCCTACATTGTGGCCTAAGACCCAGCATCAACTCATAGCTTAACAAAGGTGAAGGTAGATTGCCCTAACCTAATTCTTGTGAGGAATCCTACTGTGGACCTCAATTTATCTGCCCGCTCTGGACCATTTCCGGAATCTCTAGGCTAGACTTGATCTACTCTATAGTTAGACTGGAGATATAAGGGGTGGGTTAATTGTGGACCAATTCATACAGAGCATTTTTCGCATTGGTGGTCCGTGTGTGGGAATTTACAAACCTTAAGCTTACTTAACAAAAATTGCAGAATTAGGCTAAATAGTCTAGCCTAAGCCTAACCTGAGCAAGCCTAATTAGGTCTACAACCTAGGGCCTAACTAGGAAACATTTACATTAAAGGAGTCTCATTCTCTTATAAGCTTAGACCTGAGTGACACACAAGTACTTGGGGGGGATTAAACCAAATTTGAACTTGACTGTTTTGTCTGTGCTCTCTCTTCTCTGGTAATTTCTTCTTGTCCTCTATTTCATTACGATCCCCAGTTAAACAATTTGACTTAGACATGGACAGTGCAGAATTGAAAAAGTTAAAAAAGAAAAGGGGGCAAAGTTGGGAGCTGTTACAAAGGCTGTGAACACTTTTAACAATATTACACAACCAGGTAAGAAAAATATAGAGAGTGTAATTATTAAATTAGAAATTAAAAAGGAGGAAATAATAGCCATTAATGAGAGTATTTCAGAGTTAGTTGAATCCGAAATGGCTGAAGAACAATTGATAGACCTTTACGCTGATGATGATGATCAGGTAAGCTCAATTGAACAGCAAATAAGGGAACTACGGTCTCGGTTGACTGACTTAACACCAAAAAAACCTAATTCTGATTTTAATCAAAGTAGGGCTAACCTTCAACAAAATTTAAGTGGCATGCAAAATCCTGAGTCACAAGAATTGAGGGCTCAGTTACCCATTTTGCAAATACCAACATTTGAAGGGGACACGGTACAAATCTTTCATTGACAAATTTGAGAATTTAATAGGTAATAAACCTTATATTTCAACTGTTGAAAAGTTAGTTACTTAACTAGTTCTCTTAAAGGCCCAGCCCATAACCTGATAGCCTATTTACCAGCCGTAGGGGATTCATATGAAGTAGCTATTGATCTTTTAAAACGTAATTACGTTAATAAAGATGTGATTATATATGAATTATCTCAACAAATTTTTGAATTTGCACCCATAAAAGATAACCATAGTGATATGGAAAATTTTTATACAAAATTAGAAGCTATTATAGGACAACTGGTTAGCAATGAGATAGATATTAAAACTTCATCTTGGCTTATACAAAGCATAGTACTTAGGTGCCTTCCTTCGAGGGTTAAAGATAATTTAATTCTAAAGACGGGAGAAAATTATCCTAATTTAACACAAATAAGACAACACTTCCCCAATATCCTAACTAATTACAACTTGAGAGATTTTCCAACACATAAGACCCAGACTATGGATAAACCAAAGACTGTTCCCAGAGACCAACTAGCTACAGCCAAACAGACAAAACTTGATATTGTAGAATCAAATGTGACCAACTACAAAACACGAACACCTACATTACAGAACTTTAATGTAACTGCTGCCTCAACTTACACACCATATTGCAAATTTTGTGCAAGTAATGAACACAGTAGTACTGGGTGTGACAAATATTCAGATTTTAACCAAAGGGCTAAAAGATGTGAACAGTTGAACCTGTGTAAAAAGTGTACTGGCCAGGGACATTATAAGAAAGACTGTAAATCTAGGTTAAGATTCAAGTGTAAGTTTTGTAAAAGTTTACGACATGTCTCATCAATGTGTGATTCACCAAAGTGTCTAAATAATAGTACTCAAACTCAAAAGATACCTCCCCCAAACAAAGGTAATCAAGAAAATGCCACTTTCATGGGACATTCTGCTTGTTCAAACAATGTAACAAGAAACACTGAGATTCTTTTACCAACTATTACTTTGGACTTAGTGAATAGTGAGGGTAGTACCACTCCAGTGAGATGTCTTATAGACTGTTGTTCTCAACAAACATTTGTTTCAAAAAATTTAGTTAAAAATTGGGTTTGACACCAAACCCGAATGAACAAAACTTCAATATTGCGTCCTTTGTTAAGAATAACTCGGACAAAAATAGCTATAAGACAATTGACCTGGAACTACATTTAGAAAGTAAATTCAAGAAAATTGAAGCAGTTATTATTTCTAAAGTAGGACAAAACAAACTGGTTATACCCAAACTAGAACAAACCATAAATCATTTGAAAAAACACTACAAAATAGCTGATAGACATATCACTAACAACACAATAGCTAACATTGAAATGCTAATAGGGGCAGATTATATTAATCTTATTCATAAGGGCATAGTAGAGATAGGTAATGGTATAGCTATTCAGACTCCATCAGGGATAGCCCCTTGGGTGACCTATCAGACTACAACCTAGACCTAAACCAAAACAGTGCATGACCAACAAATACTATGTGCCTCAACTCAGTCCTACATAACACCTGTAAGAATAGCAACACTTTGAATAATATTATCTCAACTGAGAACATTAATTCATCATTATCAAATGAAACTTTGGATGAGGCAATTCAAACTTTATGGTTACTAGAATCTGTGGGTATACATGACACACATCAAACTTCAGAAGATCAGTTAATGGTAGAAAGATTTGAAGACACCATTCAGTGTAAAGACAATAGTTATTTATTGAGTACCTTGGAAAATAAATTGTCCAACTTTAAGAGATAATCTCAAAGTAGCTAAAGGACATTTATATAAAGTAATGAAAAACTCAAACAAGAAAATAATGTAAAAATATATAATAATGTCTTCAAAGAACAGCTACAGAAAGGCTTCATTGAAGAAGTAACAGATAACCCTTTTAAAAAAGATGGTTGTCATTATTTAACCCACAGGGGGGTTTATCGACAAGATGCCCCAACAACAAAACTTAGAGTAGTAATAATTGTAGCCTCAAAGACAGTGATAAACACAGCTTGAATGATTGCTTGATTGAGGGTCCTAATCTCATTTCTGACCTTGTGAAGATCTTACTGAGGTTCAGGTTAGACAAATATGCTGTACAAAGTGACATTTCGAAGGCATTTTTGAGAATAAATCTTAAAAATGAATATGATAAGAACCAACTTAGGTTCTTATGGTTCAAGGATCCATTTGATTTGAATAAAGGGTTCATAACCTATAGATTTAATGTTGTGTTGTTTGGAGCCAATTGCTCACCTAGCCTATTAGCATTGACAATTAAACATCATTTAAACCAGTTTAATAACTCTCTAACATTGAACTTCCTTAAGGAACATTTTTACGTAGACAATCTAATAGGCTCAACGACAACAAAATCTGAATTATCTGAAGTCTATGAACACTCTCAAAACATTATGCAACAAGGTAACTTTGAACTTAGAGAGTGGATTTCAAATAATGAGGATTTAAACAAAAAGATTTTAAAAGATAATAATGGTCTTACTGAGCCATCAGACAGAGTTAAAACTTTAGGTATGAACTGGTATTTGGATGCAACTTCTAACAGTCATGATTCAATCTGTACTAAAGGTTTTAAACTTGATGAGGAAGCAAATACTAAAAGACAAATATTATCAGAGGCTTCCAAAATTTTTGATCCTATGGGTCTATTCCTGCCTTCAACAATAAAATCAAAGATTCTCCTCCAAGAAATTTGGAGGACAAATGTTGGGTGGGATGATCCAATAACAAATGAAAATCAAAAATCTTGGAAGAAGTTAGCTACTGATTTAACAAAAGTGCAGAACATTAAAATTCAAAGGTGCTGTGGGTTTTGGGATAAGCCCCAGAGGCTTCATGTGTTTGCTGATGCAAGCACACAAGCTTATGGGTGCTGTGCGTATCTTGTAAGCCCTACAGAAAGTCATCTAATTTATGCAAAAGGGAAAGTTGCACCTCTCAAACCTACCCGAACCATACCTCAATTGGAACTATTGGCTGCTACATTAGCCATTAAAACCATTTCATTGCTTAAGGATGCTTACTATGATGTGTTCATAACTAATATCCACGTCTGGCTTGACAGTCAGATTTGTCTTGCATGGATACGGAATGATAGCATTAATAGTAAGAATATCTTTGTAAGAAATAGGCTAAAAGAAATAGCTGACACTAATGAAAGCCTACAAGTAAACTTTCACTATGTTCCAACTAAACAGAATCCAGCAGACTTTCTGACCAGAGGTTTATCCTACAAGTTGTTGAAGTCAAACAAAACTTGGTTTATGGGACCTAAGTGGCTCTGTAATACAGACCAATGGCCTGTGGAACAAGTTAACTTAACATTAAATTTAATCTTTTCAAATGAAAAGGTTGAACCAATCACTAATTATGAAAAGTATTCTGATTTCAACAAACTTGTTAGGGTGACAGCCTACTGTTTGAGGTTTGCTCACAACTGTTTAGCTACAATTAACAAACAGCTAAATAAAAACAATCATAATTATACAGAAGTTGCAACCCAATATTGGATAGGCCAGGCCCAACAAAAAGAGTACAATAAAGAGTTAGAATTCTTAACAAATGGGAAACAAACAAAAGAACCTGTACCATCAGTAGTTGTGGATCTAAACTTGTTCAGGGATGAGGAAGGCCTTCTAAGGTGTAAAGGGAGATTAGACAAATCAAAACTGTCATACAAAAGCAAAAATCCAATCCTTTACCTAGATTTAGCTATTTGAACAACATTAATAATCAGGAAAACACACAATGATGTATATCATATGGGGGTACCACAGACACTAACTACATTAAGAAAAACTTATTGGATACCCAAGGGAAGGATCACTGTTAAAACAGTCCTGAGTGAGTGTGTTACATGTAGGCGTATTCATGCTAGGCCCTATAGGAAACCAAATCCTCCTGCTTTGCCAGAGGAGAGAGTTACTCTCAACAGACCCTTTGAGACTGTAGGCATTGACTATACAGGAGCATTGACTGTAGGGGTGGGTGACACTGAACAAAAAATGTACATTGTACTGTTTACATGTGCAGCCTCACGAGCTGTTTATTTGGATGTTGTGGAGGACCTAACAGCAGAATCTTTTGTTGCTGTCTTTAAGAGATTCTGTGCACGACATTCAGTACCCAAGACAGTTTGGACTGACAATGCTACTATTTCAAAGCTGGTGAACAAGTCATCCACGACTTGTTAAGCAATGAAATCACACAATTATATATACAAAATACAAACATAAAGTGGAAGTATATTCCGGTTGCCTCTCCTTGGTATGGTTCTATCTGGGAGAGGAATATACAGACAGTAAAGAATTGCTTGAAGAAAGCAATTGGCAAAAAACAGATACTTATTTGGGTTACTCACTCTCCTGGCTGAGATTGAGAACATCATTAACAAGAGACCACTCACTTATGTGAGTGACAACATTAATGACCCAGAACCATTAACTCCAAATCATTTGATTCGGGGAGAACAAGTTAGTCTCCTGCCGGACTACAATATAGACTCTTCAGAAGACCCAAACTGGACTCAACGACATGATGAGCTCCAGACTAAGTTACAACATTTAACTAGAGTTAAAGCTCATTTCATTAAACAGTGGAAAACTGAGTACTTGATGGGTCTAAGGGAGAGACATAAACAAATGACTAAGAAGGATTGGTCTGACACAATTAAGGTAGGGGACCTTGTTCTCATACATGACAGTACTCCAAGACAATACTGGCCTCTGGCTAGAGTTTCAGAACTCAGACCAGGGGCAGACGGGGTAACAAGAGTGGTCAAATTAAGGACTTCAA
Source organism: Bathynomus jamesi (assembly GCA_023014485.1). Taxonomy (NCBI): domain Eukaryota; kingdom Metazoa; phylum Arthropoda; class Malacostraca; order Isopoda; family Cirolanidae; genus Bathynomus; species Bathynomus jamesi. Next base: position 20,460 of record JAJOZX010010215.1, on the reverse strand, counting down.
CGGGTGACACAACAAGAGACATTTCTCTTTGTACCCTTTAGAGTCTGGACCCAAAACAATGGACTTTGGAGAACCTTCTCCACTGACAGTAACAACTGGAGACACTGAACTTCCAGTAACTATTCCTTTGACAGTAGGAGTGGTGACGCATCCTACTACAACATTGACAGACACAAGACCTCAGCGACAAACAGCATTAAAGGCGCGACTATTTTACAACAAAAAATAGATGCTGGGGAATTGTAATTTTATCTTCTAACTTTCATTTTTCTTTTCTTATGGTAAAGACCATAGACAGTTTCATCCTATGGATGTATATTTTATCTTCTAATTAAATGCTACACCTTCTCCATGAGAAGGTGAGGATAGGCACTGTTAATCAGATTAACAGGCATTTACAGTTAAATAGTTAGCTAGTCTACACTCAGACAAAAATTGGTGACAATGACACCAAAATTTTTATCTCCCGGGGCCCCCAGTATATGGAAAACTGATGAGTGGGTAGTTGGGAGGTAACGAAAATGGTTCACTGAGTAGGTAGGTAGTTAATCTAACAATCATTAAATTCCTTTTATGTCAATAACTGGGTGGATGAACCAATTGGTTGCTCACCAGAGTTATTCTCCACACTAGTATTTATATACTGTGTGGGAGGAGCGTGCTCGGTAGTGGAGATACATTACCGCTCAACCAACCGAGGAAAAAACCAAGACAACGCTGGTACGAGAAGCCCCGCGAAGAGGAGAACAAAGGGGGAACGAAAACGAAGAACGGAGCGAGAGGACGTACCAGCAAAGTGCGCTCTCGAAAACATAACCGGAGAAGGGAGACACTCAGATAACAAAAAGTAAGTGACTAATTGAGTTTTTACACCAGTAAGTTATAAGCATTAAATTAAGCTGGGTCAGACAAGTTAGGCCTACATTGTGGCCTAAGACCCAGCATCAACTCATAGCTTAACAAAGGTGAAGGTAGATTGCCCTAACCTAATTCTTGTGAGGAATCCTACTGTGGACCTCAATTTATCTGCCCGCTCTGGACCATTTCCGGAATCTCTAGGCTAGACTTGATCTACTCTATAGTTAGACTGGAGATATAAGGGGTGGGTTAATTGTGGACCAATTCATACAGAGCATTTTTCGCTGACAATAAAAATCGAAAGTTGGAGTTTTTTATTGGCCATTTGTTCAATGCTGCTACTACATGAGAAAACAATGTACTGTAAATATTAGGTCATTCAGATAATATTTAAGGGTGTCTCAAGTGAGGTAAATAATTCTCCTTATAACAAAAATTAATTATTCATTACCTAGTAAAAATAAATTAATATTTTTTTTAATTAATGTAAATAAACGTTAGTTTTAGTTCATAAGGTTTAAGTGCAGGCGTACTCCAATCGTAATAAGTAAATAATATATTTACTAAATATATTCCAGGGTGTCTTTCATTCAATTCTAGACCACCCATTAATTCTTGCTTTTCCTCAAGCCATACCCCTTTTTCAATGTACCAGGCTGAGACTTCCTATGATCCTCAACAACCTGCAAGTGATGTTGGCGCTGTTCTTCATTCTTCGTAATCTTTGTATTGAAGGCCTGGATCAAGGCAATTCCCCTCTCTGCCATGTCATTGACGACTTTTAGTCCTTCAACTATAGTCAAACCAGTCTTGAAATCTTCGTCGTCCGGCCAGGTCTCTGGTTCCTTGGACAAGAAACCATCATTAATTTTTAGAAGTTCAAAGAGAAGCTTTGATCCTTTCGAGGCAAAGTCCGAGAGCTGCTTTGTTGAAATGGAAGAAACAGCAGGTATTGGGGCTCGCTTTGGAGGATCTTCAGCAGCTTCTTTTTCGAGGATTCATCGAGCGATATTCTTTTTCGTCGTTGCATTGATACCTTTATCAAAGAGTGCGAGACCAATCAAGTACTCGCTGAGGTACCATAAGTGACGACCGAGGACACTAAGGCAGGATGCTGAGATCTTTTCATCGTGGTACTTTGCTAGGTCTTGAAGAAGCTTCAAATCGTTCGCGGGAGCAGATGAAGGACTGCTGGCCGTGAACCACGCGCTGACATATAACTCCAGGGCAAAAAATACAAATCGTTTTAAGCCAGACATTTCACGAGTTGTAAGTCTGAACTGATGGGAAAGCAGCAGGATTTTTAATGAATAAATTACTTTTGCCATCCAACGTGCTCGGTGAAGTGCTCCAGGTCGCCGAAACCTAAAGTTAGGTAAATTACCTCCAAGGATCGTAATCGACAACTCCAAGAATTCACGGTAATCATCCCTCGTCTGATGTTTTGTCAGATATAGATTCCAGCAAGCGATCAGTTCTTCTCGATTCTCATTCAGACTCGATGGAAGGTCTGACAGGGTCTTGTACTTATCTTGGCAAATTGTATTCCACGTCTCTTTGAAGCGGGAGAATAGGAGGATATCTGGACCAGATGATGGTCCCATGCATTCCATGTACGCCTTCTCAACAAGAAGTTCTAGGATGTGATGGCGACATGCAAGGTATAAGAGTCGGCGGCCGAGTTTCTGCTCCAAAATTACGCATGCCCCAGACAAGTAACCAGTATTTGAAGCTGTAGTGTCGAAGCTCATAGCTGATACCTTTTCAGACACATTCCATTCTTTGAGCGCAGCATGTACCACCGAGGCGATGACCTCACCCGTTCCTGATGTCAGCTTAGGTACACCCAAGAGCTTCTCGGTATCAACTCCGGTTACGAAAATGGCTAGTCGGTCACACCGACCACCTTCATCGTCTGGTAGAATTTTTCCGTCCCAGTGAACAGTGAGCACTTCGTTGGGTGTGAACCTTTGTTTAATCTTTTCTGCCGTCGCCGAACGGAGCCTTTCTCGTGACTTTCTAATGGTTTCATTGTTGAGCGCGAGTTTTTGTGAGTATATATATTATCATAGGAAATCAAATTCAGTTCCAAATTTATATAATTTAAACATCAAACTATGCCAACAATTAATGAAACTTTTCTAGAACAATTTCCAATAATAATATAATCAATGTCTCAAAATAAAAAATATTACCTTAGATATCTTAAAAGAATCGGGAGAGAACTTCTAAGCGTTGTTTTCAGTCAGGCAGTCGTATGCAAAATGAAGTTGAAGCACCAAAAGCTGATCATCCAAAGATTGATACACATCATATTATTTAACGATTTATTTATGAAAATTTTAATTTAATGAAATAAATTAATCGATTTGCATAATCTATAGGATGAAATAAAGGAAACAATTCTATTAAATTATATAATACACTTGCATTCTCGAAACATTTTTGTTTTTGAAGCGTTGTCGAAACTCGTTCATTCTTGAAATTTCTTCCGCGCGAGTTTCATTCATGTGACTCGAGGCACCCCTAAATGCTTTCCGAATTCCATGAGATTTCGTCTACGGTGTTTCCTCATATGGTGGCAGCATTGGACAAATGGCCGGCAAATTTTTTTGAATTTCAAATTTTATCCCTATAAGAAGTTGTCACCCTAATATATTGTATATATATATATATATCAGGGGCGACGCCAGACTTTTCACATAGGTCAGGCACAAGCATTATCGGCTTGATATGACTTCGATAGAATTCATATTGATGAATATGTAAATTTTGTTTCTTAAATAATTTTGCTTTTGTTTTCCAAAATTACTTAAAGCCTACTAAATCAATAAATTGTTTAATAATTATAATAACTTACTTGTATTTTATTATGTCCTTAGAGAATGTCTTCATCATATTTAATATACCATGAGTCATTTATACATAAACTCCAATCTCCTCACACACACACACACACAAAAAGCACAAAAGAAAAAAAATTCAAAGCATTGAAACGAATACGACACGGTCCCTGAGGTAACTGACAATGAGGAAAGCCGTGCGCAATTCATAGTTGCCACATATCTCTATTTTCACTCAAACAGCTTTCTAAGGATGAGATTTGGCATCCAGAGTAATGTTAGGCACTTAGAAATATGCCTAACTTGTAAACTGAAAAACTTGATTTTCTCTTCTTTGAAATAATAGATTGACAAAATTATATACTTATCTGATTGTTTTGACAGATGCTATACTAATGTTGATTTTAAGTTACATTAAATTTCGTAAAAGTTTCATTTTTTCATAAGTGTGATGCAAGGCATCGGAAATTATACCTGACCTGGCTTTGTGGCTTAATGCGCTCGGTCGCTAAGGCGTCATAAAACAATTTCTGACGTTGCCCAAAGAAGCGGCGCATGGAGAGAAGGAAAAAATGCGGCATTCTAAAATTTATATTGCTCTAATAAAGTGACCATACTAAATACAGTAGATCTTTGAAATACACAAATTTAAATTTTACATGATGACCAGGAAATTAAATTTATTTTTCTTTTAAAGTTAGGTCAGGCTGAGCCTGACCTGCCTGACCCCCGCCGTCGCCTCTGATATATATATATATATATATATATATATATATATATACAGGGTGATCCAGAGAAATGGGACCCAAAAGAAACCCCTGTAACTCTTAAAGTATAAGTCCTTTTATAAAATCATACGCATCATTCGAAAGAGGATAGTTACAAGTTTGTACAGGATTGTATAGGTTTTGACAATACAAGACAAGATAAGATACAAAACAAAATAAAAGTGTTAGTTAAAACTAACCCTTCAAGATGAGTGCATGGACTGTGGAACAGCTGCGTTTCATAACTGAGCAATATTATGAGCATGGAAGAAGTGTAGTTTCAGCTCAAAGATCTTTCAAGACAAATTTTCAGATGTCAAAATCACCTTCTAAGAGCTGAAACTACACTTCTTCCATGCTCATAATATTGCTCAGTTATGAAACGCAGCTGTTCCACAGTCCATGCAGTCATCTTGAAGGGTTAGTTTTAACTAACACTTTTATTTTGTTTTGTATCTTATCTTGTCTTCTATTGTCAAAACCTATACAATCCTGTACAAACTTGTAACTATCCTCTTTCGAATGATGCGTATGATTTTATAAAAGGATTTATACTTTAAGAGTTACAGGGGTTTCTTTTGGGTCCCATTTCTCTGGATCACCCTTTATATATATATATATATATATATATATATTATATATATATATATATACAGGGTGTTTGAAAACTTTCTGTACAAATTGTAATGGGGGATAGGCAACACCAAGACAAACCCTTTTCGTCTATAAGTGTATGTCCGCTGACGTCACCATTCGGCGCGAGAGGGCGCCGCTGCAATTGGCTAAAAGGTGAAGTGGGCTAGACTCGCGCTTGCCGCGGGCATTCTTAAATCGGACGTAGTACGCGTAACATGGAGCGCTTCACGACTGCTGAGATGGCTGACATGCATATGGTGTATGGGGCTGCCAATGGAAACGGAAGAGCTGCTGTGAGGTTGTACCGACAGCGCTTCCCAAACAGACGTGTGCCAAACCACCAAACGTTTGCGCATTTGCATCGGCGACTGCGAGAAACTGGAACATTCCATGCAAACATGCATGACACTGGTCGGGAGAGAAACGTGCGCACTCCTGACATGGAAGAAGAAATCCTACGGCGATTTGAGGACAATCCAAGCGCAAGCACGCGAGGTGTTGCACGTATCCTCGGTGTGAACCACGACCTGGTCTGGAGAGTGTTGCACGAGCAGCAACTTGCCATGGATGATACCCGCCCAAACATTGACGGCGAACCGTTCTTGATGAGCATGCACCCGTGTAGCATGTGGATTTGCGTGCGCCCACACGTGAGAATTGTGCATGTTAAACACACCCTCACGTGTGAAACAGGCCTCATCTGAGAACAGCACATAAGCCGGAAAATTAGGCTGCACCGCTGTCTGCTGCAGAAACCAGCGTGCGAATTCCACACGAAGAGGGTAATCCCGAGGTTGTAATGCCTGGACTCTCTGACGATGAAACGGATGTAACTGCTGCTCGTGCGAGTTTATTTTTTACCCTATTTCATAATTCGTGAGCGAAAGGGTTAACTATGTAATCACTAACTATAAGTTATAACATTAACTAATAACTATAGTGTGTGGTATTTTCACCAAAAATCTATGAGATTTTAGATTGAATATTATACGGTTATACCTGTATATTACCTTAGTTTAAATGATTAAGGCGTTAAGCTTCCTTTTGCTGCACTCTTCTATTCTGACTAGGTACAAGCCATTTTACAATGAATAAATTTATTAAATTAAAAGCATGAGGGTATTTAATTTTAGTATGTTAACAATAACATCATAGGCTAGCATTTGCTTAGCATCACTTTCAACTCGGCAGAAATCTTTTTATTGACATTGTATGTGCAGGTCCTACATCGGTGTCACAGTGCACTGGATTGACGCTGGAAGTCTGGAGAGGAAGCATGCGGTGCTCGCGTGCCACCGCATAACTGGCCGTCACACGTATGATGCAATAGCCAAGGAGCTGGATAGCATACATGTACAGTTTTGCATACAAAACAAAACAACCAAAACAACAACAGACAATGGGTCTAATTTTGTCAAAGCTTTCGGATGAGCTACAAAGAAAATATTTTATGAGATACTTAGAAAGAGTATAAGAGTACATGTCCCTCACTCCTCTCAATATACATAAATAATATACATACATTAATAAATGGTCCTCTATCTAAATAATATACATACATTAATAAATGGTATTAGTACCAATGTATATCTACTATCATACAATACATCTAAACGATATGTTTCTTTTTTTCTGTAAATGTTACAGGCTTTTTGGCACTGAAGCAACAGAAGAATCTGCAGGGACTTTAAGTAATGTGTGTGACGAAGGGAGGCATGGTGATAGCGACGACATTGCTGATGACGACGAGCCTGAGGATACCAATTTTCTCCATTTATCTGAGCTTCTGAATGAGAGTCAAGATTCATCATCTACTTTCCGTTTGCCCAATCACTATCGATGCGCTCCACATACCCTAAATCTCGTTGTGTCAACAGATGCTGAAAAAGCCATGGGTGATGTACAATTTCGGAAGATTTCTAGATCTGCATTTGCGAAAGCGCAGGCGCTGTGGAACAAACAGAGCAGGAGTACTTCAGCAGCAGACCTCATCCAGTCAGAGTTGCAGCAGCGCTTAGTTACACCATGTGCCACTCGATGGAACTCAACATACGACGCAGTAGTTCGTCTGAATACAGTCATTTCTAAGAGGAAAGGCGCAATGAATCGTGTCTGTGATGGATTAGGCATATCAAGGTTTAATGCATTTGAGGTGAATTTGTTGAGAATATGCCACTGTTATGAAACTGGTTGCCCAGGCACTTGATGTTCTACAAGGAGCAAGGAGATTCAGAGGCATACATGGGGTTACTTCTACCAACCCTATCGGCTTGCTTGTCAAAACTAAATAACATAAAAAACGAACGTCTACACACTTGTCTTCCGTTAGTGAATGCTCTAATTTCAAGTACTAAAACACGATTCAGTAACATCTTCAGCGACGAAGATTGTATGCTTGCTGCCGCCTTCCACCCACGTTTTAAAATTGTGTGGATTCAAGAAGAGGCACGCACTGCTGAAGTTAAGCAAATAATGATAAGTAAAATGAATCATTTCAACAGTCCAGTCAGAACAGACTACGACTAGAAAACAATCAACTATCTAAAGTTTGCAGCAGTACAAATGAAAACGATGAAAATTACTTCACGTGCTTCCAAAAACAGGGAAGAAGGCTAACTGAAGATTTGAATTCTGAACATGTCTCCATTTATTTGTCGTCAGGCTTGTCACGCAAAGTGGATATGTCATGTTTCCCCTCTGTCACATTTAAATTAGTCTTCCTAGAGCTTAACACCCCAGTGCCTTCAAGTGCAGCAGTGGAACGCACTTTCTCTGTGGGGAAGGATATCCTTCGGCCCAAGCGAGGAGGTCTTTCTGATACCATTTTTGAAAAATTAGTTGTTCTGGAATGTAACAATGTCTTCCTGAAAGACATTCAGCAATAGTTTTAAGATTTCTATTTTTTTCTTACATGAATAATCCATTAATCCTTTAGGCATTTTGTAATTTTTTAATTCACGATTTGTGTATTCTGTTCGATAATTTTTGTTTTTGTAATACTAAGTGCAAAGAGCAATTTTATTTTACATTTTTAGGGTTTTACTGAAGGTCTATTGATCTCTATTAATATTATTTCAAATGGTAAAATTGTTAAATTGTATTGCTTATTATTTAAGTATAAGTCCAAAATCAGGTATTGTTTCATTGTATTATATATCTGACCTTAATTAAATATTTGCTCGATATTCAGAAATTCTTTTATAATTGCGATGTACATATATCATATTCTTATACTGAGAAATACTATATTTTCTACTTTATTATAAAAGTAACGGTAACGGTAACGCATTATTTTTCCATAGAAGTAACTGTAGCGGTAATGACGTTACTTTCTATCGCAAGTAATGGTAACGACGTTACTTTAAAATAGTAATGCGCCCAACACTATATATATATATATATATATATAGATATAGTGATGTACCGATTCCAAAATGGGTGCTCCTTTAGTATGCGGTCTACAGACAAATTCACACTTTAGTATGCGGTCTACACCAATTTGTTTTTTAAATGTAGTTAAAGAAGGTTGAAATGACAATCTTACTTGAAAAAAATTTATTGAAAAGTTAAAAACATAAGTTTAAATGTAAGGAAAAAAATTTATTGAAAAGTTAAAAACACAAAAAGTTTAAATGTAAGTATACCTTCTTAGCTTGTTTACTAATTGCTTGTTTACATCCCAATGTCAGTCGCCCTTGACGATTGGTTAGGTTTAGTCATGATATTTTCGTTAGTTTTAACGAAAATATCTTGACTAAACCTAACCAATCGTAGGTAGACCGCATACTATAGTAGCACCGGCAATTGAATTGTTTACAACTTTACTACTTCAAATTTCTCAAGCTACTGATATTAAACAATCATTTTGAATTTCAAGGTCAAATAGGGTCTAAGTCATGTGAGTGAGTCATTTAGCGAAAAAAAAAGAGCGGCAGAATGCGTGAGCAGGCACAAATTTAACGAAAAAACCTGTAGACTGCACTTTGAAAAAAGTAGAGCGCGGCAGAATTTGTAGATCGCATACTAAAGGAGCACCCCAAAATGCCTTAAAAAAACTACCGATGCCGATTCTTTACCTATCTTTTAAAAAATTAATTTCCTTCATAAATTTTACTAATCTAATGTAAAAACTTTCAATTTTCATATTTTTACATTTCAAATTTGCTTAAACGCTTTTTCTTAGCTCACTCCACAGTATACAGCATCAGAATTTGTTACTCATATACCGTAGCTAAAATGATGTTAAAGAGTTTTATTACTCAGTAAAATGATAAAATAATTTTATTTTAGTTTCCTAAATTGAATACCAATGTTTAAAGTAATTGGTTTTCCTTATGTTGAACGTATTTTCTTTCTTCAACAGTGTCAACAACAACAAAATTTTTTATTAAAATTTCAAGTCCCTGGTGGCCAATTTGAATAAAAAAATGGATATACTGTATAATTTGGATTTATAAAATTATTAAAATGCTTAAAATAAAGTCAACATAATAAGATGGTTTAATACAGGGTGTACACAAATTATCCTTACAACTTCTCTCTCTCTCTCTCTCTCATAAAAATATTAGGAAACGAAGTACACATACCATTTTTGCGCCATCTGTGAGAGAGAGAAGGTAATAAAGTTTCACATAACCTCAAACACATCCAACATGGGCACCATTTGTCACACTAAGACGTTCAAACGGTATTCTATCCATCCACGTACGCTGCAACATTTCAACATCAACTCATGCAACAGCAGCAGCAATTGTGGTCTTTAAATCGTCGATGTTGGCCACTGGAGTTGTGTACACGCAGTCTTTTACATAAACCCATAGAAAAAGTCACAGGGTGTTATGTCTGGTGATCTGGCCGGCGAAGAGATGCCCCCCCCCCCCCACGGCCAAGCCACCGACTTGGGAAATGCATGTTAAGGGAATTTTGTACCAATTTCGTAATTTGTGTACACCCTGTAGAATAATCTGACATCTGATAACTACCACGTGAAATTTTATTATTTTTTCTCACAGATGGCGCAAAAATGGTATGTGTAACTCGTTTCCTAATATTTTTATTTGAGAGAGAAGTTGTAAAGGTAATTTGTGTACACCCTGTATATAAATTGTAAAGTACAACTTAATATAGAATTATTACTAATATAGAGTAGAAGATTTCAATAGTTTATAATATTTAGAGATTAGCTAGTTAGAGAAAATGTAAATTTATGGACAACTTAACTTATTAAGCGTTCCCTTTTTTGTGAATGTAAAATATTTTTATATAATTACAATTTGAAATGAGTAGGCCCTATAAATGATCACAAATAGTGTTTTTTTGTCTGTTCAATTTTCTATAAATATAAATTTTGTTTTGTAATGAAAATTCTAAAATTTCAAAGAATCGGTGAGAAAATTGTCCAAATTTGCTGGATGCCAATGCCACGCCCCAAAAATGCCCGATTCTACCGGTGATGATGCCGATGCCGATTAATCGGTACACCTTATATATATATATATATATATATATATATATATATATATATATATATACGTATATTGGTAATTGAAGGAGTGAGTTCTTAAGACCTAATCAAAAGTAATACAGTAAAATCCCATTCTAACGAAAGGGGTTGGGACCAAGCTTTTTTCGTTAAAACGATTTCTTCAGAGAAACGGAAATTTGTAATTTTACTCTAATCATTATCCTAAAACACAAATAAAGTACATATATGTACTGATAATAAAGGAATAATAAAGTATTGTAATGGCTTGTCTTTATTTTATCACTATTAACCACAGAAGTTATATTGTACACAGCAGTAGATATGAAACCATACAAATGTACAAAGGTATATACTGTACATAACAGAATATACAATTACATCACAAGTTCAGTTTTCATATTGTGAGTACTGTGAGCAAGGCCGTAGCTAATGGTAATCTCCAGGGGGAGGCTACATAGTATCGATAATATAGGGAATTCTTTGTAAAAATAAAACACATGTTAAAGTTAAAATTTTATATATACGCATTTATTGGATCAGGTCAATTAGACAATTACAAAACTGAATTATAATTCTAAAACTACTTGGTAAACAATGCGTTAGAATGTAGAACGCTTAAACAAACGAAACATGACTTAGATACAATACAAATTGGTAATAATTATAAAATAGTATAATGCATTGTGGTAATTTTTCGTTTATTCGAATCTAATAGTTATTGAAAAATAAACAACAGAAACATTGCTTAAAAACAAAATACAGTACTTCAGTACACTAATAAAAAAATTAAAATTACTTCAAAACAGTTGCAACTTTGTTTGTTTTTCTGACCATTAAATTTTCTTAAAAGAATGTCCATATTGATTGTTTTGTGCGTTCTTTCTCAAATGCCAGTAGAACTAAATTTGCTGCTATTCGTTGGTGACACATTGCCAGTCTTTGGGGACGATTTATCCTGGTTAAAACTGAAAAAGTGGATTCACATGTCGCAGTGCTGCATCCAAATATTTTAGTAGCTGCCAGTAAATTATAAATATCTTGAAAAGCAATCCTTTGTTCAAAATTGTATGTTCTGTTGGGTGATTATTTGGAGCCCAATATGGATTTCGGCTACTTCAACTAATCGCAACACGAACTAGTCCCATGTTTAGCATGGGAAAGCAAACATTCTAAGGTAATTACTCTAACCTAACCTACAAAAACCACTTACATGTGGTGTTTATTATTTCATTTTTTTTTATTGGGTTCAAAATCTGAAGGGCTACTTTAACTTATAGCCTGAGTTACAGTAGCGAATCTCGGATTTTCGAAAGGGCGGAGCGGACCTTTACATATGTAAAAATTGTGCCAAAATAATGTTTAATTATATATAAATATAATTACATACATTGGAATTAAAAATACGAACGTTAACCCTTTAAGCACCAGCAGGCAAATTTTTAGCGTTTACTAAAATGTAGTTAAAGACCAAATTTCTGGTAGTAAATACTGGAACTAATTTGATTGACGTTATCTAATCCATTTTTTCAAAGTATTACCTGAATCAGTCATTTAGAGAGAGAAAGATCGTGAATGTGAATACTACGCAAAGGGTTTACAAACACATTAACCTTGTATCTACAAATGCTTACAACCATTAATAAATGAATATGTAAAGCTGGAAAGCATAATTTAATTGAGTATACGAAGGGAAATATTATTTTTATACACAGTTTCTAAAAATAAAATTAAAAGGTAAGTTGCCAAGTATTTACAAGAGTGGTGTTGATATTTTTATAATTTAAAAAAATATGTACTTTTTTGCTTTTAGAAATCAAAAAATTAATTATAAAAAATAAAGCATTTGGAAGGGGCGCCAAGATTGACCAAAATGGGCGCCAAATTGATAAAAAGGGGCGCCAAATTGACCAAAGGGGGAGGCCCCCTCCCCATAAATCCGCTAGTGATACAAACAGACAAACTGGCAAACATAATACATACAAACATATGTACAGGCAGTCATCAGATAACGACATTTTCGCAATAACGACATTTATACATTATAACCTCCAACCCAGATACCGATGCCCATTCCTCGCAATACCGACATTTGGGGAATTTTGTCGGAGTAAGTAATAGCACCGTATGTAAATTTCGGCAACTTCGGTTGGCAACAACGAGTCTAGAACGTTTAGTTGAATCAGCGTCGCCATTTTGGAAGCGTTATTCCAGTGTTTACATAACAAACATTTATTTTTTTTTGTGTTTTTATAATAAATATTGACTTGTGATTAATATCATGGCACTAAAAAGGAGAATTAGTGATGGGGAAAGTGTGGAGAAAAGGCAAAGGTACAGTTTTGAGTTTAAAACGGATATTATAAAGCGTGGTGACTCAGGTGAATCATAAGCGTCGATAGCGAGGTCACTAAACTTGAATCGTTCGACAGTGACTACGATTTATAAGGAGAAGGAAAAAATACTTGAACGTGTAAAGAATGCTGGGAATTTAAAAGCGAAAGTGTTGTCAAAGAAACGGAATGTTGTGATGGATGAAATGGAAAAACTTTTGCAAATTTAGATAGAGGATCAGGCTAAGAAACGAATCCCTGTGAGCTTTGCAATAATTCAAGCGAAGGCTAAATCTCTCAATGAGGATTTGAAGCAACGTATTGGGGAAAGTGCTTCTGATGCATTTGAGTTTAAAGCAAGTCATGGATGGTTTAGCAGGTTCAAGGTAAGGGCAGCATTACATAATCTTAAGCTGACTGGTGAAGCTGCATGTGCTGATGTCGAATCAGCCTCCTCATTTTCTGATGAATTTGCAGAAATTATTGAAAGGGGTGGTTATTGTCGCGAATTCAGCTCTCAAACGAGGGAAGCGATATTCGACACATGATAGAAGAGGTCTGTGGTGAACACAGTATATTGTTAGTTAATAAACTAAACACACAATCTCCGTATTATAACTCATTTAAAGTAATAACACTGGTCAACACTCATTTTATTGCCAATCATATTAGAGTGATTTTGGGGTAACTTTGTGGTGCTGATTCCGAATATGACATCGGTTTTGCTAGATTGGCTCTAATTTATGAGATAATTGGTACCCCATTGAAAAACGTAAAAATGCAAAAAATTTAATGTTCAGGCGGAGCCTACTTACAAATCGCATTGAAATTGTCTCAAATCATACAAAAGTAAACACATGAAATACATAATGGCATTTTATTCGGTATAATAACAGATAAACACAGTAAGCTGATTCGCATAATTACAATTAATGTATAGTAAATCTCTGTTTGTACGATTCTCTTTTATGTGGGTTATCAGGACAACCACGTTGGAGGTTCCAGCAATAGTCTGCCATCATGTGTCTGTCCCATCTGCCTTGATACCTTTCCTCCATCACCTTGATATCTTGATGAAACCTCTCCCCTTGTTCCTCGCTAAAATCACCAAGATTATCCGGAAATCTGTGTAAGTGGCTATGGAGAAAGTGTACCTTTATGCTCATATTAGTACCCAACTTTTCAAAGTTTGTGAGCATGTTTTGCACCAGTTCTTCATAATTGTCTGCTTTGTGGTTACCCAAGAAGTTCTTGACAACTGAGACATAACTGCACCAGGCAGAAGCTTCAACACCATTCATAAATTTTGTGAAATTAGAATCCTTGATAAGTGTACGGATTTGAGGGCCATCAAAGATTCCAGCTTTTAGTTTTTCCATACTTAGTCCAGGGAACGATCTACAAATGTATTTGAAGCAATCGCCATCTTTGTCCAAGGCCTTAACAAATTGTTTCATTAGTCCCAGCTTGATATGAAGTGGTGGGAGGATGATTTTTTCCCTGTCAACCAAAGGCTCGTTAATGATGTTCGCTGCACCTACAGTCATGTTTTCTCTTGAAGGCCATGTCACTTTTTTCCAATGATCTTGCCTTGCCCTACTATCCCATAAACAGATGAAACAAGGGTACTTCGTATATCCACTTTGCTGCCCAAGCAAGACGTTTACCATCTTTAGATCAACACAAATAGGCATCTGGTGCTCATGATAGCAGAGTTTCTGCAGGACCATTTTGATATTTTCATATTCTTCTTTAAGTTTTGTTGAGTGAGCAATTGGAAGAGATGCATATCGGTTACCATTGTGCAATAAAACACATTTCAAGCTTCTACTGAAGCTGTCTATAAAAAGCCGCCAATCTCCTGGTCGATATTCCAGTCCCATTTGAAGAACAAGTCCAGGGATGTTATTGCAGTATACAAGTTCTTCATCTTGGCTGAAGTAAGGAAGAAGTCCCGCCTCTCTTGTCCGATAACCTGTTATTTTAGCTTCTGGCTGTAGACAGTTCTTTTCTTTTAGTCTGGATGCTAAAAGTTCAGATGCTTGCTTTGACAGACTGAGGTCCCGTATCAGATCATTGAGTTCGTCTTGGGAGAACTGCTGAGGTGTTGAAATGCTTCCTTCATAGTCACTTCCACTACTACCACCTAAGTCCTGAATTTCTTCAAATTCTGACAACGGAAGGTCGGGCAGTGTGGTAAACACTGGTATGGGAACGTCTTCGCTGTGTGACACAGGTCGCCTTGCTGATTCCAAATTGGGATAATCCCACTTGAGTTTCTTGTATCGATTGAAACCTTTCACATTAACCACACAGAAATAACAATCGTCGTGGTGGTTTTTCGGCTCTCGCCACACCATAGGCACACCGAAGTTTGAACTTTTCCTTTCTCGATTTTTCCACTGTCGTAAGCATTCTACACAGGTTTTGCAAACCTTATGGGGAGCCCATGACTTGTCTTGGTCTCCAAGCGCCACGCCAAAATACGCAAGATAAGCTTGCTTTACAAAGTCTGTGATGTTTTTTCTTTGTTTTTGCAGAGTGTATTCGCCGCAAATGTAGCAGAATACATTAGGATTGTTTAAGCAGCCTCTTCGTGAAGAACTTATATTTCTCTGAAAAAAGAAAACAATAAAATTATAAGTTCATTTCATATTGACTTATGTACACTAATACATGTATACAAATACATTACACGGACGAGAAACACGAAAAACACAACAGACAACACGTACCGCTCCACTGCCAACTGTCAACTGACTACTGGTTGGGTGGCCGATGACTTATATACGGAGGGGGAATATTCTAGAATGATCGCGGAGTAAACACTAAGAATATTCGCGTGTCTCACCATCTAGAATGTTCCGGTAGTTTCCCATATGCACGCGTTATGGTTACGTTTCCTATTAATTGAGGGTATTCATTATCTCAAGAACTAGAGCCAAATCGGAAAAACTACTTTCATTTTGGAATTCAGCAACCCCAAAATACCCTAAATTCGTACGAATTTCCTTGGCAACGAAACAAAAAAATTTTTTTGTTGAGCTGTGTAATTAAAGGTGTAAATTCGAATTCGCAGTTCAACCCGTACAATATGAGTCAGTGGCCAGAAGGTATTGTTGTTAAGGAGTTTATTCACTTTTCCAGGAGATTTGATAAAAGGCAAAATATAATAATAATAATAATAATAATAATAATAGGCGCCATAACGGTAATGCCTGAAATTTGTACTGTGTATAATAATAATAATCAGATTAATAAGTTTTCTATCAGTCATGGCGGATAACTTGTTGAAAATAGTCTCATATAACGTAAGGTCAGTGAGGAATTCAATTGTAAATGTTCATAAAATCTGTGACAGTGCAAATTTGCAGTGGTGGGCACCGTTAACCAAAAAGTTAACTTCGTTAACCGCTAATCCGTTAACCAAAAAGTTAACTTCGTTAACCGTTAATCCGTTAATTCGTTAAACATGTAACGGAAGTTACCGATAAACCGTTAACGTTAACTTTTATTATAAAAAAAATGAAAAACACAATATATATATAATTTAATTTTCCCTCTTCTTCTCGTTCTCCATTTTGTCCATGAGATGCATGTTGCCCGCCAGGACATAAAGGGTTAAGGTGAAAACGCTCCCATTGTAAGACATCAATTGACTTAATTTATGCATCAAAGTGACATGAGAATTGAAATCTTACCTGATCAGTTTTATGGTTCTTGAAATGTATCAAGGAGACTACTAATAAGGTACTCACAGACATATTATAAATATACATGACTTACTTGACAACGATTATTTTTAAATATTCACTAGCACAAACATGTTGCGCAAGAGACAGACTGCAAATGAAACGAATGTAGTTATTTGTTGTAATTGTTACATATATATTATTGAAAGTGCCTTAAAATGCTCGTGATATTTCTTGAAAGAAGTTGAAACATTCAACTCAAATGGCAAATCTTTCCGCCTGATTTTACAGTCGACCATGTTTTGCTCAAACCAATGCCATAAATAACTACCATATTTGGTAAGACACAAATTGTGGCGACGGAAACAAATATATCGCCTGATTTTGCACTGCGGAAATGGAAATTCGTTCATCACTATTAACAGTGGCGGATTAATTGCGCACCTGCTCAGCACTGAAAATAATAGAAACTTTTAAACGTTTATTTATGAATTTTTTGGTTAACGGACTTGAGTTAACGGAAGTTAAATGTAACGGAAGTTAATTAGTCCGATAATGATTTTCAAAGTTAACTTAAAAGTTAAATCGTTAACGAAAAAGTTAACTTCGTTAATTAACGATTAACGGATTAACGGTTTGTGCCCAGCTTTGCAAATTTGATACTCCTGCAAGAGCACTGGCTACCTAAGCAAGAGCTAAAATTCCTCTCTACCATCCATGATGACTTTATGTACCATGCGTCATCAGCAGTAGACTTGTCAGATGAATTAATGTACGGTAGGCCTTTTGGTGGTGTTGCTTTCTTAATAAGGAAAAATTTGTCACTCATAAAATTTTTAACAAGCGACAATGCAAGGTTGTTAGGCATTGAATTACAAGTGAACAATGATTGCATATTAATTGTAAACTGCTATTTACCTTACAACAACGGCAATAATCGAGATGAATACATTGATTTGGGTTAATATTGGATTTTACTCCCAGTCACAAGCAGTTGAACAAGTACTGTATATTGAATTGCCATTGAAAACTGACTAAAAAAATATATATCTTATCTTGTGCAAATTTGGTCAAATGTACTTTTTTTAATAAAATATATTTCCTGTTTTGGCTATAATGTACTTTTTTTCCTAAAATATTTTTCCTGATTTGGCCTTTTTTTCGCTACTCTGGCGACTTAATTAATTTATTGTTTTCTGTTCTGGCTATATTTTTTTTCTAATTGGATTCAGTTTGGTGGTGTTTGCGATAGAATTATGACGTGCCGTTCGTATGATTTCGACTTTGAGGACTTGATTCGTCATGTGCCCTAGATGAGACAAAGCATTGGATGTTTTTATCAATTACGGCGTTATTCTTTCATCCTCAACTTGCCCGAAATGTGACAGTGAGTGCCTAATACGAAAAGATCAGAAGATATTTAGGTGAAATAACAAATATTAACCTGTTAGGTTAATTGAATGCCCGGTTAGGTCAACTGAATGCCTGATTAGGTTAATTGAATGCCTGGTTAGGTCAACTGTACGCCCTTGATGATTGGTTAGGTTAAGTCGTGATAGTTTCGTTAGTTTAAACGAAAATGACGAGAGCAAACTTTTCTGGTTATTAATTTTGAGGTGTTTTGCACGTTTCCTGTGATAATGCGTCATTTACGAGATCTCGTAGCATGAACATATCCTATATGTTTATGTTACGCTATCTCAAAAACTACGCATTTGCACAGAAAACCAATGGCAGATTCGTGCAAAGCACCTTAAAATTGACCAGAAAAGTTTGCTCTCATTATAAAACCGGACTGGGAGTACAATCCAATATTTACCTTGATTTGCTGGAAAAATTAAGTCATTATCAGATAACCCCAAATATTCTCACTATAATCAGTGATGGGCAGTATCTAGATACATGTATCGCCGATACGTATCGATCGATACTTTTGTATCGGTATCGGTATCGCTTTAGCTACTTGACAAAAGTATCGATTTATCGGTATCGCTAAGGTCAATTTTCTTAAATGTATCGAAAAAAATCGATACTTCGATACATCGATACATTAATAAGAATTTTTAAATATTTAAATAGATGTTATAATATGACACTACTGAGTTATATTTATGAATATACATAAATAATAATATTAAATATTTATTTAATGACAGTACTACTCTACTGGTCACGTCACACAGTACGGCGCAACGTTTAAACACGTTTGTACTTGTGTTATTGAGATTAATTAACCATAATATAGAACGCTCATATAATGAGCTTGATTTTCTCCAGGAATACCTAATCGTACTACAACCCATTGCAACAGCACTTGATAGGTTGCAGTCCGACAAAGAATGTTTTTACGGTTGCCTGCTTCCGACATTGTTAGCTGTAGAGAAGAAGCTAGAGCGTTTGAATTCGGAGGCATTGCGTCATTGTCAGCCACTTCTCAATGCAGTCACAGTAGGGTTCACTAAGCGGTTTGAAAAGTTTCTGTGCCTTGATGCGTCGCATGAGTGTAAAGCAGCAATACTGGCATCGTCTTCAAATCCTCTGTTCAAGTTAAAGTGGATGACAATAAAAGGCAAATTTAATACTAACATTGTCAAAAAGAGGGTTCAAGAAATGTTGGTTAATGCTGTTAAGAGCCTCAGCGAGCAGATCCCCGAGCAACAACTAAGTGATGCTGCATCTGACGGAAGTGCAGATGATTTCTTTTGTTATGAGTCTGCTTCCACTAATGTCTCTGCAACCCAAGATTCCACTGAGATGGAAGTTTTACAGTATCTGGGTGACGGAAGTCATTCTCCCCAATCTCTGAGGCAGTACCCAGGAATTCTACGGGTCTTCCTGAAGTATAACACACCACTACCATCCTCTGCTCCTGTAGAACGGTTGTTTAGTTTGGCTGGTCACATTCACGCTCCAAAAAGGAATAGACTGTCTGACCAGATGTTTAGCCAGCTGGTATTTTTGAAGGGTAATAGTAATTACTTTTAATTGTTAGTGTAATATTTTCAGTCATTCATGTATCCTACAAAATTAAAACATACTTTCATTAAATAAAGCAATTGTTTTATTTACATCTATAAAACCCATTAAAATGTCGTTGATTTTACTTACAGTGCGTACAAATTACTAGTATAAACAATAATATCTAATACCTACATATTAAATGAATAATTATAAAAATGTACCGGCGATACATGTATCGGCGATGCATGTATCGGTATCGGTATCGCTTAAGACATCTAGAAAGTATCGGCGTATCGGTATCGCCTAAGACGTTCTTCATGTATCGATGTATCGGTATCGCTTTAGCGATTTTCATGTATCGATGCCCATCACTGACTATAATAATGGGGGATTTTAATGCGCATGTGAACTCTGAATTCTTTGTAGAATTGGGTAACATGTGCGAGTCGGTCAAATTAAGTATGAGTGATGTAGATGTATTAGGGGTAACCATTGGTAATTTTACATACGTTAGTGATATGAGTGGCACCACCAGGTGGATTGATCATTGTCTCACTAGTAATAATCTAAAGGATCGAATTGTTAGAGTTCATATTCTGCATGATTTCCTCGTTTCTGATCATAGACCATTAGAACTATTAATTAATTTTACCAATTTATGTGCAACACGACATAGCAAGAATTCAATAGGAAAGACAGAACAGGTCACCTCTTTAATAATTTAGAAATTTTGCATCTTGCCTCTAATAATCCTTGCTCAAATGATTCTCACTGTAAACGCATAGATAGGTATTATAGTAAGATAGTATCCCTGTTAAGAGAAGCAAGAAGCCCCCTGATTAAATCTTACAACTATCATACTAAGATTATTCCTGGATGGAATGATTA